>VWZX01004367.1:1696101-1905480 GCA_013399015.1 Galbula dea | reverse complement strand
TGTTCTCAACGAGTTCTTCTCCCAGCCTGTACTCATATCTTGGGTTGCTCCTACCCAGATGCAGGACCTTACACTTGGACTTGTTGAATTTCATTTGATTCTCACAGGCCCACTTTTCAAGCCTGTCCAGGTCCCTCTGGATGGCATCTCGCCCCTCTGGCGTGTCAACCACACCACTCAGCTTGGTGTCGTCTGCGAACTTGCTGAGGGGGCACTCAATACCTCTGTCCAGGCCATTAATAAAGACATTGAAGAGCACCGGTCCCAAGACAGAACCCTGAGGGACACGACTCGTCACCAGCCTCCACCTAGACAAGGAGCCATTGACCACAACTCTCTGATTGCGTCCATCTAGCCAGTTTCTTATTCACTGGATGGTCCACCGATCAAATTCATATCTCTTCAATTTTGAGATAAGGATGTCATGTGGAACAGTATCAAAGGCTTTACAAAAGTCCAGGTAGATGACATCAGTCGGTCTTCCTTCATCAACCACTGCAGTCACTCCATCATAGAAGTCTATCAGGTTGGTCAGGCACGACTTGCCTTTAGTGAACCCATGCTGGCTTCTTCAAATCACCTCTTTGTCTTGCATGTGCCTTACCATCACTTCCATGATAATGCACTCCATGTAGATATTGGTGGTTGTAGAGAATCGTTCTTGCCTGAACTGATCTGAAACCTGTCAATAAATGTTTGGCAATGGAGCACTTACTGTGAATGAGGGGTTTCAAATATCAAAAGATAGAGATGTGATTGATTTACTCGGGATATTTTTTGTGATGTGTGTTTTGTTCTCTTTTCTCAGAGTGTGTGTGGTTTTCTTGTCTTTGTTAGTGTTGCCTGAACCAGCTCTTGGTTGTGGCATAAGGTGGTTTGGTTAATTTTTTAATGGTAAAATATTCATAATTAATTTTGCCATTAATCTCTGGCATTTTACCTATATCTAGAAGTCTAGTGGGCTGTTTTTTCTTTTTTGGGTGTCGTGCTTCAGACAACCAAAGAGGGTATATGTTAATTTTGTTGAGTGGCAGACTGGGTGGTGCATGTGTGACAGACCCCTGAGAGGCCTCTTTCAGGCTATGGAAATCTACAGTCAAATTGTTGGAGAGGGGCCAGTTTGGCAATCTTGCTTGGGCTGTTTCTCATTCTTGCAAATTCCTTGGAAATAGTTTACTGTTACTTTGTAAATAAGAGAAAATGATTTATGAAATTCCTTGGTGGGATCTTGAAAAGAAGAGATTATGCTGTCAGCTTCATCCTAGTCTGTTTCTGTAGTGGTTTGTGCCTAAGGCATGATCCATATGTCTTTTTTTGTCAATAGATCTTTATGCTGTCCTGGGGAGACTTTTCCTAGCTGAGAAAATGAGGTTAGAGGTGCCGATTCCCTTCTGGAGAAGGAACTAGTATCGCTACTTAGTTTTTGGTTTTGTTTCTCTTTATTCGTAAGCATTTGAAGTATTGGTTACGCAAGAATGGATAAAGGTGTTCCTAATCACTGTGGAAAATGGAGGATTCAAGCTGTATCTAAAGGGTACATTCATGTTTGGGTACTTTTATATTTTGTATAGAATAGCAAACGTGTTCATTTTGATATAAATGCAGAAAAAAATAAAATGGAGTGTTGAGAACATCTAAAAGAGCCATACTGTTGTACTGTATGTACAGTGTCCTCTGAGCTAGTAGTTTTTAATTTCTCATTGAAAATCAGAAGTACCAGCCTTGTAAGTACTCCTGAGAGCTCATTCATTCAGAATGTACATTGCACAGTCTGACTTGGTGGTTCTGGGTGTATTATTACCAGTATCTGTTAAGTTTGATTTCTATCAAAGGTGATACTCCCTGCAGAAGTGCTGTAGAGTTTTTTTTAGCTTGTTTTTATTGAGCAGTAATGTGTCCATGTACTTTGGAATTGGGCATGGCTAATGTATTTTTTGATTTATAACTTTAAATACTGTTTTTTCCTCTTGACCTTCAATTAAAGGTGCTGCTTATGAATCTACAGCATGTGTAGATTGAGTACAACTGCACACTGAGTGGGAGAGGGGAGGAAAAAGGAATGTTAAATCCAGACTTGTTTTATTCTGCTGTATAGGATGTGTGGTATTAAAGTCATTCCTTTGGAGGGAGATCAAGACTGTGGAGGGGAAATCACATGAAAGTACCAGCCCTGGGAAGGAGCTGTCCTGGTCATTTGAGGACCAAAGGCCAAGTAGGGTCTGCCTATCCGTTCTGATGAAGGGAATGAATTAGCATGTGATGTTCTTTGCCGTTTAGGAGGTAGAAATGTACTGAGCTTCTTGTGCAAACCTTGGCATTGGACTGCTAGATGTATGACGAGTTTAAGCATGAGATAAGTGGGGTTTGAGGAAGGAGAGTTAAAATTGTTTTGTAAACTTTGTTTTATAGTTTAAGCACCTAGCTTTATACTACTGTGTAGTGATTTATAATCTACAGAGTTCTTGTGTATCTACAAATAGCCAATGGTGTCGTAAGGTTTTCTTGTCCCCAGTGTTTGAGGTCTTGGTAAAAGCCAGTTGTTCTTCCTGTCCATCATATTTTTATTTGCTAATCTGTATAGCAGATGAGCGTCTTCCCAAGATAGGTTTTCTCTCTAGATCACTTGGCTCAGAAGTGCACACAGTACTGCTAGAAGATTCCTCACCTTACTCCATGAGCTGATGACATAACCCTTTAATAGGCATAACCTGTGCAATTTATAAACAGTTACAATAACAATATTGGAGGTCATAGTTCAAGCAAACTTCAGCTGAGTATGGGAGCCAATGACAAGGCATATATATATTTATTGAAGTTGTGGGTGTTTTTTCACCTTATAAAGTATAAGGAGCTAAAATATTTGGGAGGGAGCACAGGAGGGAGAAGAGATACTACAGAAACCCGTTCTGATTCTCTTGGAAAGTGAAGGTATTTCTACCCATTGTAAAATACTGGTAGATATCTGAAGTCTTAACATTTATCCTGGTAATGTTTTCCAGCTGCTGATAAAAGCAGTCTTAGTCTGTTTGGGTTTTTTTTCCTAAAGATGCTAGCCTATAATGGAGACTGTGTGTATGTGTGCGCAAGGAATGTAGTATTACCTAATTTTTACAGTGTATGGCAAATGCACTTTTCTTGAGCCATTTTTCCTAGTAGAACACAGCTGTTTCTTCATAGAAATGCAGTGTTTTGCAATATAATATAAAAGAGTTTATGCAAATTCTGTTGCTATAAAACTGGAGAAGAGGTTACTTTATTATAAGAGTTGTTTGAGCTTTCCACAAATATAGGTCATGAAAAGTGATTTTGTAAATAACCTAGAAGCTTAATGTGTTCTTTCTAAAGTCTGCTGTTGTACTGAGTATGGTTCATTGAGATTAACGTACTCTTAGAGGAGATAGGCACTGGTCCTCCCTCCAAGTTCTGTCTGTTCCTGGATGGGTGTAGCAGCTGGAAGTAGTGTGTGGAGCGTTTGGTGACTGGCGCTTGCTACTTATCATTACACTTGCCCACCCCACCCCCACACCCTTGATTTAGGCATGTGAAACACTACCCAAACCTTTTCTACTCAAATTTCTTGTCTGTCTATGGAATTGGGGAATTAAAATGCAGTATTTTTTTCTGATAGCAATGTTCTAAAGCTTGTTCTGTTTCTTGGTGTGGCTGTATCTGTTCTTGTTTGGGCTCATTTAGTTGTTCCTTTGGCTCTTGCATGCAGTTATTTTCACAGGATCTTCTGTTAGAAAAGGTGAACTTTCCTGCTTTTTTTCCTACATGCAGGCAGGGTTGGACATTCTTCCTTTTGAAACAAGCAATGCCTGTATTGTAGCTCTGTAGATACTCTTTCATCAAGGAGTCTTGCTATGGTTGATGGTGATATTTAGGAAATGGGAGTCCAGAGAGGAGGAAAGGCAGACTTTGTTAATTGTGCGGATCCTAGACTGAGATATTGCCTCCGTTTGAAACGGGCACTTCAGTAGAGTAGATTCTAGCCAGAAGCAGTATTCATGGAGTGAATGTGGCAGTAATATAGTGAAAACTTCCTCTGAAGTCAGCTCTGATGTCTTGGCAACTGTTTCAGTTCTGGATTTGTTTTATAAGACTTTTTCTAAAAAAAAGGTGTTGTTCTTAAGAACTGGCAGCTAACTATTCTGTTTCAGTTTTACAGTAGTGTGGTATGTACAGGCACTACACAGGTTAAAAATATTTTACTGGCATTTTTTAAGGATAAAACTTAGTAAGTTTTTCAGTCATTCATGCAAGTACTAGAATGAAACTAGTGTTTTTATTCTAGTGAAGCTGAATAATCTAAGGAGAAGTTCTCGCAAAACACTGTTCACTCTTCTTAGATGCAGACCAAATCAATATTACTTTCTTAAAAGCATATTTCAATATTCAGGTCTATTCTGACCAGTATTTAAATAGGTAGGAGTAGGTTTGAGCATTTCTTGAAAGTGTTGAACAGCTAAAATGTGGAGAGGGGTTTCTTTAAGTAATAAAGAACTCCGAAGAAAAATTCTTGTGTTTCGCACTCTTTTGCCTGCTATAAAGAAGACTGCTATTTTCAGGGCTAACAGAAAATGTGTCTGAACTGAAATGTCTACCACAAATATGATAGTTTTAATTCTTTTAGAGGAGGGTTTTGTTAAAAAGTAATTATGAAATAGTTTGATTATATCATCAGCCCATATCATCGATTCACAAACAGAATGAATTAAAATGATATTGGGGGGAAAAGTATCAATAAAAGCTCTGTAAACTGAGATGGTTGAAAAACTGCCTTGATATTGAGAAAAATTTGTCTGGTTTTAAAATTCTCTAATTCTTGTGGTAGATTGTGCTGCTGTTCAAAATAGGCATGGCCTAGGACTATTCAATCTTTAATGGTTTACTGATTTTAGAAATATAAGAACTTTTTCCGAAGCACACAGATAATTTCTAGTGAAGGGATTGCTCAGCTTGAGGTATGACTTGGTGTCTTAATATCAAAGCACAGAGACTTTGCTTTACTGATTCAAAGTGGTTTCTACCTGAACTAATGCAATCTGGAGATGGAGATCATGCAAAACTGCTCATGTGCTTGAGAGAGGAAGATAATACAGAATTAGTTTATGAAAGCTGCTTGAAAGATGGAGCTCTGGAATATCTAATTTCCTTTAACTTATTTGTTTGTGTGGGATTTTTTTTGTCTGGCAATTTAATGTTTAGAAAGTTGAAGAAACAATATTTTAGATTTGCTCTTGACACATACCCAGTGTGTCACTCAGCGGAGTCAGTGCTTGACCCCAGATTTACTGAAAAAAAAAGTTACAGATCTGTTAGTTACAGTACTTGAACTGTAAAACTGAGAACTTGCTTCCAAGGTCTAAGTGGCTAAAGGCCCATTTCAGAAAGCAGTGCTTCTAGTACTCTTAACAACACATTATCTAGCTATTCTTGTTTTAATGAAGAAAAAGTTCTAATGGAAAGCATTATATTATTCATTTACTAAACACACCTGTACAGGACAAATTTTGAAAAAAACCCTTCTGTTTTGAGATTAGTCTGCTTGTGGCATGGTGGATAGGAAGGAGAAAAGCATTCTTCTATTTGCAAGGAGGAACAGTCTTGCTTCTGCAGAAGTGTACAATGTATACTTGTGTGGGTGGTATTTGGCACTTTTGGTATCGTTGCATTGAGAAATTTAGTGCTTAAAGGTTAATTGGGATCATTCTTGTTTCTGGAGCTGTGGCTTTACTCCTTAAAGTTGCATTGGAAAGTTGCTTTTTCTTTTACAAAATCAAATTATCTGCACATTCAGAAATAGATGATGGCATTACAGTGATTCTGTTAAAAATGTTAGCTTAATATTCGGTAGTGGTCAAGAAGGAAACACAGTGGTAGGATTTCCCGTTTTTTAGGAAGGGAATTGAGAACAAAGTATTTTTGAGAGGATTTATTTGAGGATATCCATATGGCACTGATAAGCCATGGTGCACCTTTGTTTTAGTTAGTGTCCCAACTCTTGTCCCCAACCTCAGAAAGGACATAGCAGAGCTGCAAAAAGGTTCAGAGAGTAATAACATGATCAGAAGCATAGTATTGCTTTTACAGCAAGGAGGAAGAGGGCTCTTAGAGTGTGGAAGAGTGTGAGAGAGAAGGCTGAGGGAAAGACTTAAGAAAAGATGGAGGAATGAAGTAAAGGCATAAGTACTATAGAATAGGGTCTGATTACTCACTGTCTCAATACAAGGAGAAGTTTCTCAAGCTAACAAGTAGCAAGTTTAGAGTAAGCAGAGAAACTGGTTTTTCACACATGCATGTTTAAATTGTGGAACTCTGTGACAGTATGCTGCTGAAGCTAAAAGCTTGCTTGGGATTAATGTGGGACTAGACAAATTGGTAGGGAAAAATATATTGGAGTTGATAATTAGGAAAAAATGCCAGCCATTTCTGCCTCAGGAAGCTTCTGAGGTGCAAATTTCTGTATGACTGGGAGAATATTGTTGAAGTATCAGCATATACTTTATATATATATTGTTGTGCTCTGACACTCATACTTGCCACTGTTCTGTTAATTTCTCTTTCTGGCTAAGGACAGGTCACTTTGAAAAAAAAAAAAAGTACACCTTTTTGCTGCTGCTGGAGGCAGGCTATCTAATCGTTGAGTTGTCCTGATATGACTATTCCTTCATAATTTAGTTTTGATGTTATCTGTTGAAGTGTACTGAATACTGAAACTGCAGGAATGGTTACACTGTTCAGGGCAAGGTAACACACAGGGTCTAAGAGACAGCTGTAGTGGAAGCATTAGCTACTTTTTGGCATCCTAATTTGGTGACCAGAAGGTAGCTACATTCCTTGTTAGTGCTGTGGTTCTAGCTTATGTTCTAATTGTCCTAAGCAAAGGTGGTGAGCTGTTTTTTTTGTGTGTGTGTGCATCTTCTTTCTAGGTATAACTGCCAGTGAAGCTATGTCAGTCTTTGGAAATTGTACAATTAAGACTCTATGGAAGCTGACTTGTGTGTTCACAAATGTCTGCTATTAGGCTTCAACCTCATGGCTATTAAACCGTGCTTTGAGAAAGAGGAGAAATACCACTTTGTTCTCCCTGTTGGTCTCACTGTAGAAAACAAAACCCTTGTAAATGCTGTGTCTGTCTGCAGTTGTTACCAGTGTGTCAGGGAGGAAAGGCGCGTGTGTGTGCGTGTGGGTTTATTGTTACTTTAAAGATGAAAGCTTCTATATTCTAGTGAAAATTAACCTTGTATGTTGACACTGACTGCACTTGTATTCCTAAGACTGAGCACCTCTGAAATGGCTTGGTATGTACATTTGTGTTGACAGCTTTGTCTGGAATGCTTTGGAGCTGTGCTGTGACCCTTAGCTTTGCATTGGTGACGTTTTATTATTTGAGACTGACCAGTTCTGCAGTTCTGAGGACTTCTAGTAGTCTGCAAGTCATCATTTGCAGCTTGTTCTGATTGTAATATAAGTAAATTACTTACTTCTAAAGGTCATTAGTAGTCTTTTCAGTTAAACAGAAGAATATTTTTATGCTGCTTTGATTTCTGTCACAGGCTTTCTGGAAATCTTATTGTCTTGTTCTTGATTAACTAGCATTTAAATAGATCACTTCTTAAAAATGGAATTTAATAGTATATATATCTTCCTATTCTGAAATTTAAGTTTCATATGAAGGTGATGTCCCTTAGTGTGCTTGCTTTTTGTTTCCTTCCATGCCTGGCCGAAAAATCCTATTATTGTTACACTTTGACAGGAATAAAGCTTTCCCAATGTATCAAACTTTCAAGCAGAATTTAGCTGTTACAATGTTTGGGGGGGAGCTGGTATGATTCCCTTTGTCAAGATGTGAAGGTTTTTTTTCCATAATTTTTTAAATTTTATTTTATCCTGCAGTCTAGTATTCATGTATGGCCAGATAAAACTAATGATGATGAGATTGCGATGTCCAGATAGTTTGTTGCCTCCCTCCTTTTTTGAGGGCAGTGGATATGGTTGTTGGTTGGTGGGCTGACCCCTAGGACAACAGTCAGAATATTCTTGTTTTAGAGAATTATCTCTATGGTTTTTAACTTTTTTGTGTAAATAGGTATGATTTTGTTCTATAAGCTGAAAAATGTGAGCTTGATAGACTACTTTCAAGGCTGGTTGTTGTTGCTCTGTGGTAGAGGTCTTTACTTTTTGAGGAGGAGCCTTGGAACTAAATGTTCATGTAAGAAACTGTTTTAATTAATTATTAAATTAATGCTTGGTTTGGTAGAACAGGAACTTGTTACACTTAAAACTGTACTTATATATTTTAAGAACTGTAAAGAAATCTTTTGAGCCAATAATGTTGATGCAATCCATTTAAATACCTTAGATATATTGTAGTACCTGAAAACTGGCTGGAGCAAGTGGATTTGGTAAGAGTTTGTCCTGGACAAAAGAAAGAAGGGTGGGTTCAGAACAAAGGAGTTGCTGAAGTAGTTAAGGAGTGGCCTTATTAACTCAGTTAATCACAGTTATGTGGTATATAGATGCAGATTGATTGGCAGTTAATTGCATATACAGCTGGTAAATTGTTGCTAGTGCATTTAGCATGCTTGCCTCTTAATGCAGATTAGGATGCCTGGTGCCTTAACAACTTAGATAAAACGTATCTCACTTGTTGGTTAACTTGCCATAAAATCACTAACTTTAGAGGGATTTAATGGAAGTCTTGTAGTGCAGGTTAAAATAGTGAATTGTAAGGATTGTTAAATCTTTGTGCTAGATGATTTTGGAAAAGAGTGGGTTTTTTTGTTTGTCACTTTAACCACTATGTATTTGTGAAAGAGAGGCAAACATTAACATCTCGTATAGATTGCTTCATAAATTTAGTGTTTACATTTGTCCAAATATAAATTTGCTCATGTGGGAGTTTGACTTTATGCTGGGATTGTGATGCTGGGAAGTCTTAACACCACCATTACATTCACTTAATTGTTGTACTGTTCTAGTATATGTAGAATTGCAATGGATAGTTTCGGTTTGTGCCTTTTGCAGGCATGGACATGCTTCATTGGTTTGTTCCATGGCTTTCATAAGTGCTAAAATGTATGTTTGTCAGGTATACTGAAATCTATGCTCTGTCTAATGTTCCACCCACCCTGCTCTCTTCAATCTAAAACCATATAATCAAGATTTCATGTATGCTCAATAAGTTTGACCTTGAGAAGAGACCATAATTACGTAATTATCCTGTCTAGATAACTAACGATCAAATTGGGAGCTTGGCAGTCATCTAGAGCCTTGGCTGTGTTTCTCTAATCCTAATTTAGGCTATTTAGATTAAAATTTAGTATACTGGGAATGTTCTGCTGAGATATGAATGAAATATGTAGAAGCTTTGTAAAGTTGCTATCTTGACAATCTGGTAGGCAACATCTGAGAATTTGCACCTATAGAATGAAGTCATGCAGTGGTATAGGGCTTGGTTTACAAGAGTTTGAACATACTCTGTTTCTGCCAGATTTAATAATCTGATATCTGAATCAAGTATTTGGATCTCTGGAGAACTAGTCCTTGTGTTTGTGGTGGGTGGTGGAGTGTTTTGGTTTTTTTTTTTTTCCTCATTTGCTGTGTTGGAGGAAGCTGAAGTGCTTAATACTATTGGGTAGCACACTTAATTTTCTTCTGAGCTCAAAGCCAGAATGTTGCTATACTGTGTTAATATTTTTGGACTATAGAATGAATTAATTTTTCTCTGTTTTTGACAGTCAAGAAGCCCATCAATGAAGAACTACAAAAAATAGAAGTAAGTAAACACACTTAATATTGAGATTTTAGTTTGTCAAATGATTGTGTAAAACCAATACAGATCTGTTCAGTAGGATGCAGTTTCAGAATGGTTTTGCATAAGATGAATGTACTACTTGCAACTCTAATGTTTTAGGGTTTTGTTTTTCATCTTGGGCAATATGACTAGGATTACAAGATTTGGCTGTAGCATGCTGGTTGCTTTATATACTAAGAAAATGTTACATAATTTGTGTTGTAGAACTCTGAGGAAAAATTATGGTGCCTTTTGAGACTAAATTTATCGTTTTGTCTCTTACTGTTATCATTTGGCTTCTCAATCTTGAAAGGATAGCTGGTAGGAGATGCTTGACTTGAAACTCCAGGATCTTATTTAGTGCCATAGGAGAGCAAGGGTTAGTCTCCTTAAAATGGATTAACAAGTTTGTATTTTTCATTTTGATTCTATTTTGTTACTTGTTCCTATAGTCTCTATCCATTTTTCAGATGTCACCATGAAAGGTACCTGTGTTCTTAATTCTGCTGTGTGTGTTTTGGTGGTTCTCTTTTCTGGTCTTCAGTATTTCTGCCTGGACTGTAAACAGTATGTTTTAAATAGGTAGTCTTGGTTAGTTTCTTTGGGTAGAAAAGAGTTCTGAATCTTTTCAACAAATTCAGCTTTGTGGAGTAAACTCTGGAGATTCTTTCAGAATTATTTTATATACAGAGAGAATGCATCTTGTGCAGTGGACTTGACAGCTTGAGAACCTATTTTGTATGTTGCTTTCTTCTGTGTTTCTTGTATGCTTTTCTATAGTAATCCTACTTCATGCTTGATTTGTTCATTAGCTGCTGAAGTTACACAGTTCGGTTCTTTTATGTGGTCTAACCATTCATACAATCATAGAATCACAGTAAGATTAGAGTTAGAAGGGACCCTTAGAAGTCATTTAGTTCAGCTCCCCTGCTGCATACAGGGGTACCTGTAACTAGATCAGGTTGCCCTTATGAAAAAAGTTTGGTCAGAAAAATGTTTCACATGTCTGTCTCAGTAAAGCTCTTAGTGAAGTCACGGGTGTAGCTCTGGCAGATGAATGGAACCTGGAGTACTGCTGTTGATCTGTGTATGTGGTAGAGAACAGATTTTCCTATTCTGCTATGCCCAGTATTTTCCTGCCAGGAAATGAGTTAATAATGTTGCTTAGTTTACTAGGGAGTGACATCTATATCACTTTGATATTAATGATGGTTTTGTAGGATCAGAATAGGAGAGGTGGTGCAGGTAATTGTTGATATTGTCTATGGGAATTCAGTTGTCAAATGTTTGATCAGTGGAAGAAGTATTCTTCTTTTTGGTTGCAATTTTCTTATGGAAGAATATTGGAGCATTCAAATTTTAAAATTATGTCAGATGGTATTGGTGCATTGGGGAATTAAAATATATTATTTTTTTTCCCCAGTGTAAGTGTAATTATCATATGCACAAACTGGAAAGTGACTTTCCTTGCATATTTTCAGAATAAAGCTCTAGTCTTATCTCAGCCATTTAAGTCTGCCTCAGGAGTCAGAGCTAACTTCAAAAAAAACGCTTGTCTCACAGTAGCCTTTAGTACTTAGTGTATGCAACTGCATGTTCCTCATCTTAATATTTTGAATAATTCCTTCTAATATAAAATGTTTATGGATATATTTCAATGATATTGCTTAATATCCTGACAAGTTTAGCTCCCCTGTAGGTAACGATTATATGATATGATGTCTTACTCATGCTTGTGTTGGGAATTAAGCCTTTTTATACTAGTGGCATATGCAAGAAGTATCACAGGATTGTATAGTCCACAGTGTTCTGGATGGTTTTTCTTTGTTGTGTGGTTTTATTTTATTGTTGTTGTTATTGCTGGGGTTGGTTTTGGTGTGTGGGTTTTTTTTAATTAAGTTACTTTAATTTGAAAGTAGACAGCAAAAAAATCTTCCTTTGCCATGAATTTTCTGCAGGAATATATCAGGTGGGTCTTTCAGTGTGGCTTGTATGAAATGTCACTGCATGTTTATTTAGAATAAAACTTTTATTTTTGTGTAGTAACTATCAAAAAAAACAACACCCAACCCAATAAAACCCACAACAAAACAAACCACGAGACTTCTTTTGGGTCATTGCACTGTTCTCTCAGTAGTATTAAAATAACGTTTTGAGCTGTCAGTGTTAACTGGCAGACCCATCAGAGTCTGGGCTTCAGTCTAGTTTAGTTCTAGTCAAGATCTGAAAAAAATTAACGTTGTGAATACTCTGATCCAAAATCTGTTGCTTCCATCATTGCTGATGCTTGAAACACTGCAGCTTTCTACCTGTACGTGTAAAACATTTTTTGTTGTGATTTATAAAGTTTTTTGGGGTAAATGGAAGAAAATACATCTCTATTAATGTTTGTTTTAACATTAATATTTTTCTAATTCTAGGACGAAAGTCTCATGATGAAAAGCTTATATGCACTTCATGATAAATTGGCACAAGTAGCAGGTAACACTTTAAAAATATTGTTACTAAGAGTGTTATAGCAACAGCTACAAAGAACTCTATGCTCAGATGATGATTTGCAACAACTGGTGTATGCTGGGACCCTCATAAGTCATTTGGAGTTCCAGTCCAGGAAACTAGAAATCCCATTTCTAGTTCACTTACACTGCTTTTTTTCACCAGTGTAGCATCTTCTGTTGTTATCTTTTATCAGTTAATAGGCTAGGATGTTGGTTTTGTGATTCTCTGTGGGTTTTGGTCTGATATCTCTTGGTCTGATTTCACTAAAAGGTTTTAATATGTTGTACGTGTAGAGGAATAGGTATTTCTTTTAAAGGTAGTTGTTTCAGTATGGTGGAAAAATGTCTGAAAACCAGAATATTTGTCAACAGTTGGAAAAAGCTTACTAATACAGTAAGAAACAGAAGTGATTGAACAAGATCGTGTTGTTAGACAAAATAGTCCAACTTAACCATACTAATTATGTAGTACTTAAAAGTGCTACATGCAGTAATGTCAGAGATGATGTTTAGGATTAGTACTGATGATTGAATAGTCAAAGTAAAAAACCCAAAACAAACAAAAAACCCCAAACAAAACACCTAGTGCTTTTTCCTAGAGTAATTAACACAGCTTTAAACTGCATAGATATCTACATATCACACTTGGAAATGTTATAATTAAGCCAGTTTATAACTTCAGCATCTGGTGAGTGTGAGTTGCAGTAGAATCTGTTTCATGACTATTAAGACATTTATTTGTCATCTTTGCTTAATTAATCTATAATGCATTTAGGAGGCACTGATCCGGGTAGTCATTTCTGGTTTGTTGTTTTTTTTAAAGCCTGTTCTGTGTGCCAGCTATTTGTTTTGCAGCAGCATGCTTCACCAAGAAGGCTTTTCCACTATTACCAGGAGCTACTGACATTTCTCAAACATCAAAAAAATGTAGAAACGGCCCCATATCAGAGATGAAGCTGATAATGTAATATGTCAGGGCTGTATAGGAAATCTGTGATGAGTTTGTGCAGTCCTAGAATATCTGTAAATTGCAAGAGTAATCTTGCAGAAGCTTTTTTGTTTCTAGAGCATTTACAATATCTGCAATGGATAAAATAGATGTTTGGACAAAACCTAAGAATTTCCTCTTGTTTACATTATTCTTTAATGCAAAATAGTGAAAGAGTGATGTTTAACCAGAGTGCATGCAGAATAATAGTTGCTTTAGATTAGTACCTGTACAGTAATAAGTAGTTGCAGATGCCTGTTCTGTCTTAAATGTATTGCTTTCAGACTGTGAGTGCCTTGTAGTGTTGTTGATCTTTCACAAGTCTGTTACATCTTGATATATTTTTATGTTTTGAACCATTTCATTCTTAATGGGTGGAAGTACCTAATGGGTGGAAGTAGCTAATTCTGTGGTGTAAATCATTGGGGCAAAACTTTTGTTTGTTTTTCATGATGAGTGGCCAGCCTGTGGTGGGTAGGGATGTCTTGTGAGACCCGCAGGAATTCATATGCTCCAAAACGACTGCTTCTTGCCCATGAGAATCTTCAGTACTTAATTTCAAAAAATACCAGTGTAATTTCTGGTTAGATGATCCCCAAACTGAAGCTCTATTGTGAGATTATCTGGGTGCTCAGCAGAGTAGCTTTCTGCAGTCTGAAGAATGACCTAATTCAACTGTACTTAAAAGTTTTCTTCAATGCCAAGTTTCTGAAGGTACAGGAGGAAGAAATCTGCTATCCATTTTTGAATACCATGTTGATATAGACCTGGCACAATATATGGAAGCTGTTTAGAAGTCACAGAACAGAGAAAGCTGCTAGAGAGATGCAGGGTTTAAAAGTGTTGATCTTGTAGACAGTGCACCACTTCAAAAGAGAGAAAGAAGTAAAGGGATATAGTTTTACTAAAGTGGTGCTTTTCAGGTCTTTTTGTCACACACTTGGAAAAGTTTCTCTTATTTCATACTTGGCTATGAATCATTTGTTCATTTTGTAACTACGAATATTGAAAAGACAGGCTGGAAACTTGCAGTACTCTGTTCTGTTAAGCTTTATTCAACATCTAGACTACCATGAAGATGGCCACTTCATAACTTGGTTTCTAGCCCTCTGTTTTATTAGACATATACTTTTACTGAACTTGTTTCTTGCCTTGTCTGCTTCAGTTGGAGAGCAAGTGATGGGGCTTTTATTTTAGAACATAAAACACTGGAAGCTGTTTGAAGGAAGAAAAAGTCAGGGAAAATGTTAATTTCATTTGATTTAATATACTGTCTTCCAACTGCAGATGCCTGTTCTGTACTGTGATGCTCTGGCATAATGTAAAATGATTTAATAGTCCTATATAAAAATAGATTGCCTTTAATGTATCACTGTTCTTGAAATTACTACTCTGTCAAACCTGTGGCAAGTAATGCCTACTTCACAAGAAACTAGAGGGAGAAGCAGTAGCTACTCATCCAGTTTGGAGTCGAAGGCTGTTCCTGTGTTCTTGTCTAATGGTTCAGCCTTTCTTCAAAAGAGCAACTGTATAAGACTTTATATTTCAGTGCCTAACGTTTTCTCCTGAAGCAAAATGTGCTTTATTTAAATGAGACTTCGTTAAGGCTTATGTTAATTACTTGATGTCTTGGTCTTTGATGGAGAGGCTTCAATAGATCACATCCATTTTCAGTCAGGCTTCCAAATGAATAAACCTAACCATTATATCCAGCTGCCTATGGTTATGACCCTACTTTCTTTTTTATAAGTTTTTATTTAGTTAGGCATTTCTTTTGCTTGGCCTTCTCTGCAGAGTGATGATTTGTCAGATATAGATGATTTCATTCTGAGCTAATGGACAGCACAGGCCCTTGAGATGCAGGGGTGAACTAGACTTCCGTATGTAAGGCTTGCTGATAAAACTGTGGCTGGAAGAAAATCTGGCAAAGCACTAGATATTACTTTAATATTAATTTCAAATGTCAGCTACTGTATCTGATTGCTGTCACAGACTGTATTCTGTCACTTTCGTTAATCTTTAGTTCTTCAACTAATTAATATTGTGCTATTTCCAACCAGTGACTTAGACTATTTAGCAAGTTCTCGTTTTTATTCGGTGTTATTAAACTGTTGAATTTGCCTGTGGGAGATCACAATCACAGAATCACAGAATGTTAGGCATTGGAAGGGACCTCCAAAGATTATCCAGTCCAACCCCCCTGCCACAGCAGGATTCCCTAGACCAGGTCACACAGAAGCGCATCCAGACAGGAAAAGGCATTCTTACTTTCTCTCAAAACACTCGTTCTGCTCTTGCTTTTCTTCAGCTACTTGGCTTTAGTGTGCTGCTGCAAGTAATGTGTAAGCACGAGACTTGTTAAACAACTGTGTTGTGTACTGTTTGCTTTTTGTATTGGTTGACTGTATCACATCAAGGTATAAGCTAGACATCTGCTAAATCCATGTGTTCCTTAAATGTATTAGATTTCCACTTTTAAGTGAATGATTTACGTTGTTAACCAAATATTTAAAAATTCTGAATATTTCTGTTAACTGTGTATGCTGCAGCTCACTAATCAAGCTAAATGCCCAAATGAAAGAGTTTCAGATATTCTAGCCTGCATGGAAAAGGACATCTGACTTGCTTTCTGTATTGAAAGGAATTACGAGAACAGACTTAAACGATTCTTTAGAACAGAAGCCTAAGTTGTTTTTTGTTAGTATTTCTAGAATAACTCAACTTCTTGCATGGCTTGCTCAAGTACACTAACATAAGCTAAAAAGTAATTTTGTTATCCTTGCTGGGATGTGCTAATTCTTACTTCCCTACAGAGGCAAATAAAATGGTTCTCTGATTGCAGTTGAAGTAATCTGTGCCAAAGAAAAGTTTGAGCACAAAGATCCATGTTTTGTGTAAGCTCACAACAGACATTTTAACAGAGGGACAGTTTTTAGAAAGAGCTTGGATGTATCTTGCTGCAGACCTGCAGCCTCTGCTTCAGTTTTATTCCTGGATATAGGGCCTCAAATGGAACAGTTGGGAAACCTTTTTGGCTCAGACTGTGGAAAGTGGGTTTTCAAGCCAAGTGGTTAATGATTGCACCAAAGTTATTCAAAGTAAGCCTTCATTTGCAGAACTATTAGCTAAAGCGGTGACTGAAATGGCATATAGGAATATCCTGCTGTTTGCAGTGAAACAGAAGGTTGTCTGACTTGTGAATTGCCTGCTTTTCTGCAGGCTTTTCAAATTCATGAGTTTCTCAGAAGAAAGCTGTTAAATGGTTCTCAGTAATAGATGGATAGGAATGAGAGACTGCATCTCCAACAGCTTTTTGTACAGGAAAGAAACTCTGTAATTCTTGTTTCTAGAGTGGGAGGCAAGATGACAGTGATTTTTATTTTTTTTTCTCCCCCCAGCATTGCATTAGGGTGAACTAATGGGTCTTAAACATTGTTAGAGCCTAGACAGCAAAGGCGTTTTTTAACTGTTAAACTTGTTCAGACTGAGCACAGTCTGAAAAAAAATTCAGAAGCAGAACTCATTTTGAAGATGAGACCAGAAGCTATAAAGTCAGTTTGTTGGCTGCAGAGTGTATAAATGTAATTCCTGGAAGAAGGCAAGATTAAAATTTAAAACTACCAAAGTAACCCAGTAGTTCTTCATCTACTGGGAGCTTTTGTCCTACTGTAAAGGGTAATACTATTTTGTCCTGTTGTAAAAGGTAATAAAAGATGACTCAGTCTGAAAATCCAAAATGAAATCTGAAACTTGCTTTTAAGAATTCATTTTTCAAGATTTGGTATCCTTACTTGTGTGTTTTGTTTTCTATTATGTGTATTAACCTCACCCTCTTATTTTTTATTTAATAAATAGGCTTTTCTGCTTATGTAGATAATTAAAAACCAAAACAAAAGCTCCTGAGCAGAAGTGTCTCATCCACTTGTCTCACAAGCTGTTTTGTTCAGTCAAATTGACTGACATGCTTTTTCTGTATTAGAAAAACCCTAGGAAGACTTTGGACCTTACTGAGCAACAATAACAACAAAACGCTTAAATAGATGAATACCTTTCAGGCTTGTTCATGTCATCCAACTTAATACCTGATGGAGATTGTACATATGGCTTCTACAGAGATACGTTTTGGCTTTGTAGATATTCCATCTGTAAACAATGTTTACACCAGAGACTGTATAAGTGTGCTATATATTTATCCCAAGTCTGCTGATCTTGAAACATGAAGTCACTGATAACAAGCTGTAAATTTGCAGAGTTTATGCTGTGCAAAAAGAATTACATACAAGAATAGGTCATATCTCCTGTTCTGGTGCTGACTTTTATATTTGGAGTGCTTTATGGCAAAGGTGGTGTCAGTTTTCACCAGCGATCTTGTGGTTTTGCTGTGATAGTACACTCAGGCACTTTGAAATTCTAACATGTTGCATGTTAGTTATCAAGTGAAACAACTTTTAAAGTAGTGTCTGCTCAGTGCTTGATTGAAAATACATGCGTATACACAGGCTTAGTTCCAGCAGCACTTAAAGGCAAGATAGCATATGAGCACTCTTAAAAACAGTGTTCCTACTTCTCTATAACCTAAGAGAAGAGCATTCCTGTTATGCTCATGTGCTTCCATGGCCAAGTTCACTTAAATCTGTTGAAGTGTATTGAACAAAACTTTTCTTTAGCAGTCTGAGGAGGACTTTTCTTTCATAGAAACACTTACGGAACTGCTACTGTGAATGAGACAAGATGCTTCTTATATTCTTTATAAAAATACAACTAAAGGTTTATATTTTGTATGTGCATGAGTATCTTAAACTTTACTAGGCTTGCTGTGACTTTGTGAATAATACAGTTTGGCATAGATTTAGGAAGGTAAAGCAGGCATAACCTTGTGCCAGTGAAAGGCTGGATTAGTTGTTTTGTAATTTATTGGTTTGGCACAAAAAAGCCATAGTTAAAGATGCTAAGACTATACATACGTATTTTTTAAAGATCATTTAAAAAGTGATTTTGCCACTCCCTGGTGGTTCTTTAGAAATGATGGCCTAGTGGTAGACAAAACTTGTGTTAGACTTTTTCCTTCTCTGTGTGACTTTGTGTTAGTGTGACTGTCACTATCTTTTTTACATGAATCAGGTACCTTTTACTTTAGCAAAGAAAATCGGGAGGGTAATGGCATGTGGCTTTGAGGACTGACTATGTATATAATGCCTTACTTCCTGACTACTGCATACTTTCTAAAAGAATTAGGAGAATGATGAAACAAGCAGTTTCAGGCTGTATTAGCATTTTGTGCATGTTCAAGAAGGTGATGAATTATTATGACAGCTTAGATCAATCTAAAAAGTAGTGACTTTATAGTGCCTGAAGTACTGGTATGGATATGTTGCAAATAGAACTAATTTAGTCTGTGTAAAAGATAATATGTGTTTCGGAGTAAATGGAAGTTACTTGGAAGAAGTTGAGTCAGGGTTCAGTAGCTGTTTTATGGTAATGTCCTTTTGATAGTTTTTATACTAAAATACTGAAAGTTACTTCAAGCAGTACTTGAATTTGTGTTGATGTGATTTGTACATGCTGTTAGCTGTGACAATCATCAGGTTTTTAAAGCTTTTTTAGAGGGAGAAATCTGTCCATAGATTTGTCTATATTTTCTGTATTTTTAGTGGAACTGTGGGAATTATTGAACTATTGCTGCTCATGTAGATTAAGCTTGTGATTTTGGGTACTTTTGTTTTATATAATGCAGTAAAAAGTAATTATATATAAAGTATATTATTTTACGTAATGCAGTAATAACTAGATCAAAATAAACAAAATTTTAATTTTACCAGGGGAACATGAATGTGGCAGCTCTGTTCAAAGAAATCTTACTGTCCAGGAGGCAGCTGCATATTTAAAAGTAAGCAAATGAGGTATTTTTCATTGATTATATGTAAGATTTGTGTAACTTAAAGTTTGTAAAGTTTCATATCTAGTGTATTGACTAAATTTTGACTTAGTATTACAGTTATTTGAAAATGTTTGGAACTGATGCCTTAACACACTACAATTTTTGGTTGGGAATGTAACAAGGTTTTTAGGGGAGAGAGAAGATGAAATCTACCGGCTTAATTGCAGTATCTGTGCTACTATGGTAGTGCTTCAATGGCATGCAGGTTTTTTCCTTTAGTTAAAACACCAGGGCATAATTTGAACTGATGGAGATAGTTGACCAACATGAAAACCACAAATTTATGAAATTCAAATCTATAGAAGCTTATCCAGAAACCAGTATACTACGTTTTGAGACTTAGTAGAAAAGGATAATGTCTTCCTCTCTTTGGGAGGAGAGGTTCATGTGTGGATCTGTGCAGTGGGCCTGACAGGCAGCAGCTGTATGGAGACACCGTTCATTGATACTTTAAATAGAAATAAATGGTCGAAAAAGGCCTTTTTGTCAATTTGATAGGTGTGCAGATTATGAAATCCCACTCTCTGCTGTCATTTTTCTGCCTCACTCTCCAAATAAAAGATGACTCTTGCCTTGTCTTGGCAGCTGTAGGGTTTATTTTAGCCCATGTTGGTGCAAAAAACCATGTTGGTGTAAAAAAACTACTTGAAGCTTTTAAAAGACTGAGCGTGTAAGATTTCTTTGATTGAGTGAGGGAGGAGTTAAGATGATGGTGACTTACGATACACAAATGTACAGAAATTAACATTTTGGAAAATGTTTACATATTAGACAAAAAGGACCAATGTTAACAGCATCCTGAAGAAGCTGCTAACACTGGTTTATGGTTTGGTAGGGATATTCTATATCTGTTAAAACCAGTGCATTGTGGGAATACATTGGAAAAAATTCAGTTGATGCTAGATAACTGATGGTCTTATCTGTCTGTTGTGCTGAATGGATGACTGTTACCACAACAACTGTTTTAGCTCTCATAAGCTCAGAATTCATATGAAAATTGGCTACTTCCTACAAAGCCTTATTTAACCCTACAGTTCCTAATTTTGGGAGTATAATATAATTCCTTTGAAGAATTTCAGTGTTCAGTGAAAAACTTTAATATTTCACTCTCAGAGTGCAAATAAATCAGTTGCTGTTATTTTCTTAAGTGCTTATCCTTTAATTCTAGGCCAGATACATTATGTGACATTCAAAGGAAAGATGAAAATAAATCTTTTTGGAGAGTTTAATTGCAAATACAGTGGTACCTTCCAGTTTTCCTTTTCTTTTTCCACAAAAGAACATGCAAGGTGAACTATGGAGACAACCATAGGTCAGATATTGAGATAGCCCTAGGTCAGATGGCAGTGAATGTTATCCTATGATAATACTAACTAATTAAGAAGAAAGAGTCAATTTCTATATAGCAGTATCAGTTCTTGAACTACAAACACCGAACTCTTTACGAAGTATGAGTTAAGATTAATTTTTCCTTATACTTAAAATAAATACCTGAACTGTGTTACTGGAATCCATTTTCAGGTGGCTTTATATTGAGTTTGTCTACTCTTGGAGTAGATTTTTCAGTGAGCACCACCTAGTGGCTGAACGTTTTCCTTGCTGTAGGTTAGAATTGTTAATAAAATAGTCAATGTGGCTTGACTTTACAAACAGTCCTTAATTTGAGGAATGCTAGTGAGTGTTACAGCAGTTCATAGCATGTATAGGTTTGCTTCATGAACTAAGTGGACACTTATGCAAAATTTGAAGAATCAATTGAAAAACAACATAGTTTTGGCTACTAATCTGTTCAGTGTCTGAATTTTATTGTGGCATGGTAACTTTGTTTATTTACAAAAGTATTCATTTATATTTGTCTTTTGACAGAATCTAGATCCAGAGTATGAAAGTGTACTTAACACAGCATTACAATGGATCTTGGATAGTAGGGAAGATGTTGGCATAAAGTAAGTGATCTTTATTTCTTAACTTAATTCCTTCTAAGAGAATGTACTATTTCTCATAAATACTGTGTATTTTTGAATAGGTGTCTCAGCAATGACCCTAATGAGATGGATGTCACTACTGTGACAGATGTGAAGTATCTGGAATCCACTAGTCCAAAGATGTCTTTCAGGTGTCGTTTTCGCCGTGCATTTGTTAATGTAACTCACAGATTATCAATATTGTTTTTGGGTAAGTTAATAAGATATCAGCCTTTTTGTTATAACTTCTGTTTATGTAATTGCACAGGGAAAAGTAAACAGCATGTTTAGAAAAAGGTTTTATTCAACCATAAAACTTGGAGTTCCAATCGGTATCTTCATTACAAGGCAGTTTATTTTGCACTTGTGTTGCTAGATTATACATCTTGGGAATAATCTTTAAAGCAAAAGAGCTTGCAGTACTTTGGGGCAAAAAATACAAATCTGTAGCTGAACTGAAGTAGTCCAAGTTAGTTTTGAACAGTATATCTAAAACATGTGACTTAACTATGAACTAATATTGTGCATTTTTAAACCTTAACGTGTTCTGAATTGTCACTTTCTATCACTTCTTATATGATTTGAATTTTCCCAATATAATTATTTTACTGTTTTCCTCACAAATCAGTAAAATTTCAAACCCCAATCATAGTATACCAGGCTACTGTTACAACAGTGAAATGTTTTTCTAAAGGTAACTGCTCTTCAGAGTTTGAGTTTGTGTTTCTCTGGTAAAATATAAAATATTGAATGTGGGTACAGTGGATTTCACTAGATTTGAAATTTAATGTACTTCAAAATGTTAGCTAGCTCAACCAACTTCTGAAGTATGTGTTGTAAACTTTGTTAAATGTCCAATGTTCTAATACTGTTTTAAAGAGCGTTATGTATCTTAATACAGGTATAGCAGTGGTTTGGGGAGTTTTGCACTACATGAAGTACCGTTGGGCAAAAGAGGAAGAAGAAACAAGGCAGATGTATGATATGGTGGTAAAAATCATAGGTACGGCTTCTTGAGTTGTAACATAAATAATTATAAAATAGAATGCATAATTGACTTCTGAAATTCTGCTTTTCTACTGGAAGCCACAATGTTTTCAGTAGTTCATAGCTTTTAAGCTCCAGTTTCATGTACACTTAAATTATCTTACTACTTTCACCTATGGCAATCATAAATACAGAGATGGTAGACAAATTGGAGCTGTTTTCATGTTTTTACTGTCTTGGTACCTTTTTTGTTTGCAAATCAAGTTTTGTTGGGGTGAGGGGGAAGCACTTTGTTTTCAAAAGTGGCTGTCTTTGCTAACTGTTCAAAGTAGGAGTCAAGAGTAACTGCAAGAACTCTTCCTTTATTTCAAAGTTACTTTGAGGCAGTGTGTGTGGTTAGTTTTTCTTGATTTGCCTTCAGTATGGCTAGGAGGAAAAATGCTTGGAAAGGCCAAAAGCACCTTTACTTTGACTACAGAAATTGAGAGGGCTCTTCAGAGTAGCTGTTCATCACCAGAGTTGATATTTTTCTTCATGTTTCAATGAACTGTGTAGTTACCAGTTTTTCTTATGGTGTCCTCAGATGTTCTAAGAAGTCACAGTGAGGCATGTTCTGAAAATAAAGACTTGCAGCCTTACATGCCTATTTTACACGTGCGTGATTCTCTAATACCACCTCAGGACAGGTATGTTCTCACTAGAAGTACTGCATTTCCTTGTGTGTAAGTAAGGAAAGCTAGTAATAATAAACCAGTCAATTAACTAAGTGAATTTCAGGAGGTTGTATAGTGTAGTATTTTGGAGATTCTTACTGACATAGTTGGGGGAAAAAGCTATTGAATTTCTCTTACGTGCAGGATGTCAGCTATACTGGTTGTTGTAATACTAACTTTGTAATTCTTGCTTCAATTTTTAAGGAGGAAAATGAAGAAAGTCTGGAACAGAGCAGTTGACTTTCTTGCAGCAAATGAGTCTAGAGTTCGCACAGAGACGCGAAGAATAGGTGGTGCCGAGTTCCTGGTTTGGAAATGGGTGCAACCTTCTGCAGCATGTGACAAAATTTTAGTAATACCATCAAAAGTGTGGCAAGGCCAAGGTACTGAAGCTCAGTTATACTTTGCAAATATGATTGTTTTAATTTCTGCATCCAACTTCTAAATGGTGTTTTGTTGCTTGAATGTGAGAGACTTGATCCCTCTTACACCTATAAGTATTTTATGACCTCTTACTGCTATTTCTCTGTTACCTTGTTCAATAGACTTACTTCTTCTGTGCATTCAGTATCTGTCTTGTTTCCAAGCAAAATGAGCTTTTCAGTTACAGCTACTGCAGAAGTACAGCAGAAGGCATGTAGCAAAATGAGTTGCTTGTTCCTTGATGTGAATTTAAAGAAAAAACAAAATACAAACTCTTTAGTTGGTCAAATTCTGACATGCCTTATACTTACTGGAAGTAATGTGTTTGGTTGTATCTGACAGCAGGTAAATTGGAGCTTGTATACTTGAGTTTCCTGCTGTTAAGTTATCAGTTGGGTACATAGAGACAGAGTTTGGAGGAAGAGATATTTGTTTATTTTGAAAGGGAAACTGCTGGGACAAACTCCTCAATCAGCAGAACATGGATTTTGAGCATCTCCTAGTAGTGCTTCCTTTCTGTCATATTTTTTCTACACTGTGCATTTGTATTTCAAGCTCTGTGGTGTAACAAAGCATTTGCTTTAATAGAAGAGGCTGTTGTCATACATAGATTTTTGCAGTGGTCTGTCACTTTTCACCTTTATTGTGGAGCAAAGTGGCAAGAATCCAGTGGGTTTGCAGTTGTCTGTCTGCAGTGGTCATCTTTTCCTAGTTCTTTCTGCCTTTCTTCATGTTAAGCTTCAGGTTTTGGGATGATTTTGTCTTTTGGTCAATGAAAAATTGAAGCTGTAAAACTTAATTCTGGGTTGCAATAAAAAAGAGCAGTTATCTCTATCAACATCTGAAAATTGAAGGTAAATGTTAAGATTTTACTTTTAAGTGCCAATTAGTTAAAGTTTATTGCTCTTCATAGTCTGTCTTGGCTTATATTCTTCTGTAGTGATGTATTGTCTCTCCAGTGGGACTGAAATAAATACTGTGCAGAATCTTAGTTCATAAACTAGTTTATAATCTCATCAGATTATTTTGATAGTGAGGAAGGAGGGAGTGGTTGCTTCTCTAGTTTTTAGATCAGCTTTTTAATGTGGGTATTATCAGGGTTGTATCATGCATTACTTCTATGGCATTGAACTAGATGTTGGAAACTGCCTAGTTAAAAGCCATGGTTTCTGCCCTTCATAGCCCACTTGAACAAAACAAATTCCCACTGGCGAGCAGCTAGGCTCTCATCTGTGTTCTCCTAGAGTATGCTAATTTTGGTCTCAGTTTAACTGATGCATGTAGTAATAGGCTTCTTTCTCTTGCTTTTTATTGGTACACATTTTTATTTGTAAGAAACAATGTTTCTATTGTTTCCTATAAAACAGGGTACAGTTTAAAGTAGCTCCTTCCAATATAATTATTTCCTTTCCAAAGTCAGACATAAAGAGCTTCTTTGTGGCCTGGAACACTTATGCAGTAGCAAGCTCAATTGCTTGAGTGAAAGTACTGCTAACATTTGGGTTTGTCCCAGACCACTTGTGTGTTGTCACAAGTTCTATGTATCCTTTCAGCCCTTGGGTCTTAAATTTTGGTTTTCTGTAACTTCAAAGCAAGAATGAACAGTTCTCTCAACTTGAAAAGCTAAATATTTTAAGACATTTGCAGATACTTGGCATGTTAGCTGATGAGGGTCTTTGTAGGCTTGATACCCATTTCTTGCTTGTCTGTGTACAATGTGATGGTGAAATATCATTATATTCTTTCTCAAAGTTATGCTGCTGGTTTTAGCATTGTTTAATTTTAAATCATTCCTTGGAAATGAGGCCTGCTTTCTTCTAAAAAAATACCTTGTGAATACTACTACAGGTTTGGGGTTCTGTGGTCATTGTCTTGCACTAGTACTAACATGGTATTCTGCTGTGACAACTGCATTAGGTGATTTCAGTTTCTCAGAATTTTAGTAAGATGCAGATAGTATCTTTGTGTGTTGCAGAGCCTTTTCTTTCAAGGACACAGTCCATTAGGGATGTGCAAGTGCTTTAGGTGCAATGCAGATTTCTAGTGGTTTTTGTCAACATCTCTCTTCCATTTCTGTGACACTGTCATGATTGCTTTTCAAACACTTAGCTTGCAGAAGCTACGTATGAGTTATGTATATTATAAATCTGAGTATTCTACATAGTTTATTGCTCAATACAGGCTGTGAAACATGGCACTCCAGTTCTGGAATTTCCCTTTTCTGCTCCTCTTTGGTCTTGGTTTTTCTTGTCCTTTTTGGTTGCAATATACATCACTCTACAACATTCTGTCTTGTATTAGAAATTGGGCTGGATTTTACTTCATCCGAAAGACTTCTCAGTGTGACAGCTCAGGTGCTGCTTTACTATGTTGAATATACATTGAAGACTCTCAGCAGAACAGTAGTTTCCAAAACTTCCTAGAAAGACAGCTAGTGCGGTAGCTGCTGTTTAGGTGCCATCTGAATTTGAGCATCTGATACCTAACTTAGCATCTTATGAATGTGGACAGAATAGCTTTTATCTCTCAGCTGTGGCTTTTAGCTGTCTGTTGCTTAGAGTATGTACTTACGACTGCTTCTGTTGAATAGGTTACATTAAGATCTATCCTGTTTCATTCTTTCAGTGGCAGTTTTCCTAGTTGCTACTATGTTTGTAGTTCAGCAAAGATCTTTGAAGAACTGAAATTGCATACTTTGTCTGTAACAGAAGGGAATGGAAATAGGGATGGCTGAAATGACATAGGTCATTTGGGCTCTGTATATCTTGCTAGTCAGCAAGCAAAGACAATTTGCACATGCAAAGTCTTTCAGTGTTCCATGTTTTTGTATAACTGTTGGAAATAGTTCAGTTGCATAAGTCTCATACTTTTTGCACAACTGTTTCTTTCCCGAGGTTAGGAAAGCTACATGTGTAGCTTTCTTCATTTCTGGAAGTATAAATCAACTTAAATTGTCTGTCCTCCAGTTTTGGTGTTTGAATATAGAAGTTCATAAAGCTAGATGTTCTTCAAGACTACTAGGTTCTGAACAAATTTGGTACATGCAAAATGAGAATGAATTCTTGGTTTTGAATCTTGTGAATAAATTTCAAGGTCACATTTTTTTAGCTTTCTGAGATCTGGTAATGCTTTGTAGTAGAGCACAATACATAGAGTATGTGCCATTGAAGGAGGCCTCTTGACCTGTCAGTGTGTACTAGGATTTTGGTAGATGATACCATGCATTTTAAATATGGGACCTCTAGCGTGCATGAAGATCTAGGCTCCACTCTCTGTTAGCATCTGGTATTCAAGCATCACTGTGGTACTTTGTGCAGTCCTTCAGAATGCAGCCTGTTTTTTTAACAGCCAGTTTGGGATTTTTCTTTTTACTGAGCCAGAATAAAATCTGGTATACTTCCTTTGAGATACTATCTACAGGATACAGTAGATGCATCTGTCAGAGAACAAAAAATGGGTAGCTAAGCTCATTGTAGGATGGTGAACAAACATGAGTGATGTTTTGAAAACAGTTGACAGGAGAATTGTCAGCTGAAAAACAATCTTCATCATGCCAAAATATAATTTAACTAAATCAATGGGAAAAAAATACATTTCTAGTGTGTTCAATTTGCTTTTGCAAAAGCAGTTACTATTAGTTACAGTTACTATTGTCCTGTCATGCCTTTGATAAGTGGAGCTCTAAAGAAAAATAGGTAGGCAGAGATCCAATGTAGCTAAGCTAATGGCAATTACTAAAGTTCCTTGACAGCTCTGGAGGTGAGATAAAGAGGTTTTCTGAAGTACCACATCTAGGGTGATATTTCATCCTGCCAGCATGGAAGATAACCTGTTACCTTGTGTGAATGACACCCTTCCTCCCTTGGCTTGTGAGAATATAATCCTTCCTCTGTGGTTTGGGTGGTTTTGTTTTGGGTTTTGGTTTGTGGGTTGCTTTTTTTTTTTTTTTAAGAGCTCTGTTCTTAAATAGAACACTCTTGATTTTTATGCTCATTGTGAAATGTAGCCATCCCATGCTGATCTTCTATAGCTGAATTTAACTGTATTAAACTCCACGTTAACCACACTCTCATCTCAATACCATTTAGCAGTCTCTTGATTTTAGTGTCTTTCCTGTTTACTCAAGAACCTCATGTTGCATAAAAGTGCATTAACTTCAACATTTTTAAGTAAAAGTTTGATATTTTTGTGCTTGCCTTTGATAAGAAGGGCTAGTACTTAATAAATTACAAGGATCTGTGGCTTCACAGGAATGAATCTTTTCACAAATGTGGCTTCCTACATTTGATACGAATCTTCAACCTTGTCAGATGCAAACCAGATCTTTGGATGTGGATTTAGATTCTTATAACCCATGGCAGTGGTACAGTATATTTACAATTACACAGTAGTAATTCAAGGGATGCAAAAAGCTGTGCTACTGTGTTCATTTTGAGGTTTGTGCAAGAGCCACTTCTTCCATCATAAAGCTATTCCAGTCATAGTGATAAAAGAGGTGGTAGAAAAAACAACACTTCTAGCAGCTTCTGTTCTTTGAATCTGGCATGATAGTCATACTCAGTTTAAGGTAATAAACCAAAGTACATTATGATTGAAATACAAAGTGAATTCCTCCTCTTGAAGGGGCATACTAGTCTCCCAAAGGAATTTATGAAAGTCTAACATTTTTCTTAGTGACTTACTGCACAAAGTTGTGCTTCTGCTTTCCTATTTCATCTACACCTTTTTACTTTCATCATGTAAGCTTTACTGTTGAAACTATTTAGGAAAAGAAATAGCGGGTGAGGTGCTTAGTTAATTATGATGTAGCTTAGACTGTTGTCCTGCAAGAATGTCTGCTTATGCCCTTACTGTGAGGAGAATATTTTACGTGCTCCACACCAGTGTAAATTTTCAAATAATCAGTACTGTAATCTGAATAGGTTCTAACTTAAATTTGCCCTTCTGGGAGAGGGGGAGAAATAATAGTTACAGATGTGTAATGCAGTTCAAGAGACATCTGTTAACTACAGTATTTTGAATTTTGCTGTGTAGATACATTTTTAACTTGCCTGTATCTTGCATAGCCTCCCCTTTTGGTCCCTTTTCTAGTACAGATTTTGTTGCTTATTACTGTGCTAGCATTAATTTTTTACCTTGCTGATGTCCATGACCATTTTTTTATATTTAAAAATCTCCCATCTAATTTGTAAAACTTTCTTTCAATTTACCATGACTTGAAACATTTTTGAGAAAAAGCATAATTCATCTTTATTTTAATATGCTACATTTCCCTGGACACATACACTCTACTAGTATGATATTTTATTAAGTTTATAGCAGATTAGTTTTGTGCTGGTGGCATGCTCTAGGCTGAAGTCATCTCTGCAAGCACCTGAGATCTTCCAATTGAAGGAGCATCAATAGTATTAGAAATTGGACCAGGCAAAGCTTGTTTTTTATAGTTATCTACACTAATGTGTGGATTTCCCATTTACCTACTTTTGCATAGGTCAATGGTGTAGCTGCTGCCTTAAAAAACAGGATGTTTTTTGGAGTTCATAAACAGCTTGCAGAAATGTTGATCCTCTGTGCCTAGGGTCTCTGCAAATAACCTCACCATTCTTTATCCTTGGATTAAAACCATGTGCTGAATAAACCTAGCTATTAACAATCAGCACATAATTTCCTCAACCCCACGCCTTTTCAGGTCCAGGTCCATGACTAGGCCACCCCAGATCACCTTCTCCAGTATGGTGTGATGCCCCAGTGTACTATATGCTGGTGACATTTCACTCCCCCTTGATCTGCTGGAGGCAACCAACATAAGTAAGGTAAGTCCATTTATTTTTCAATGTTGCTTAGTTCTGTAAAGTTTTTGTTGTATACCCTATGTATAATTTTTAATCAAGGGCAAAAAACTTTACAAAACCATGTGCTATTGAAAAAAGGACTTGTCCTTATTAAACTGTAGGCAGCTCAGAGATAGATGCAGTGTCACCAGCATATGTAGGAATTTGTTTTCAAGGTAAACCAATTGTTACAGGTATTGGTGACTTGGACTGTATGTGTATATTCTAATAAGAACACTTCTAGATATTTGGGGAACTTGCAGTAGGTTCCTTATTAGCTTTGTAGGCCACCTTTTCTAATTTGTAGTTGGTAATTATAATAGTTTTTTCTTCAGAAATTCATGTAAGAAGCAAGTTAGTCTGTGCCGTATCTGCAGGCAGTAAATTCTTTTCTTGGTTAGTGTTGGTCTTTCACATTCAGTGTCTTCCACATGACTGCATTTCTTCTACCTTACATCGCTTTTGTTTTGGTGACATACAAAAGAGGAGCAGTGTTCATGTATTTTGGATATTTTGGCACTGTTTTATTTTAGAAGGTCAGCAGTAAGAAGCACAGACCTGTAGTGTCATCAGCCCAAAACTGAGATTTCTAACACTTGGAATGTTACATCTTGAATCTGTCAAACTTTTCCAAACTAGGGATTGCAAAGGAGAAGATTAGAATCAGTTTGGAACATCACTTTGTTTTACTGAGATTTTTAATCTTACTCTCTTGAATCTAGTTGCCTCAAGTCTTCAGTGTAAAAAATCCTTCAGGCTTTGGTGGTAGTTTTACCAGGTTATCCCCTTCTGTTTCTGTTGCTGGCCCTTCTCAAGGCACAGAACTACCTTGTTTGAATCTGAAGGGCTCTTTTATTCTTTTTCTCATGGTGCAGTCTTCTGTTGCAACTCCCTCAAATAAAACTTGTGAACTTTAGGGAAGTTAAAATTTATTCTAGAACTTCAGATTGTTCAGCTTTGGAAGAGTTGCTTTATTATTTTTAATTTCCGTTTTTCTTCTTACATCTGTTTTATCCTCTGGTGTTTCATTTCACATTTTCGTAAGCTTCTGTTTGTGTTTGTAGAGCATTTAGAGATAACAAAAGTTCTGTTTTTGTAAAGTGATCCTTGGCAGTTGTTGCTACAATACAACATCCATCTAAGCCTCTCCCTGTTTCTTAGATAGGCAGTAAATTGCCCCAAAAGTGGAAGAAACGAAAACACATCAAGCAGTTAAAACTAAACGGTTAACCTGCAGCTCCAAAAATTTGCTCCAGATGTTAAGAATATCTGTCTCTTTTCATGGAGATGCAATTCAAATGCTTCCTTTTCAACTCTATGGTATTTTTAAAAAATATCCTGAATTCCTTTCATGTACTGTGGCTTGGATATATGAGAGTGCATTACCTGTTTAAGAAGAGAAGATGTAAATATAAAAAATGCAGTTAAGTAAGGTACATTTTCTTAAGTGCAGTATAAGACTGTGGGCAACTTAATTTGCTTGAAGCCTTTTCATATGTGAAGGAAAGCTTTTGAGTAAAACTAGAAAGGTACTTATGTGTAAAGTTGACACTTTAGATGATATTATGCCTGTCAGTAATTTTTTGTTTGTTTTTAGCATTTCATCTAGATAGAAGGAATTCCCCACCAAACAGCTTGACACCATGTCTAAAGATTCGCAACATGTTTGATCCAGTTATGTAAGTAAAGTCAGTTATCCATCTGTATTTCTGTATTGTTTTGGAAGGGTCTGTTTCTTTCCTCTTAGAGGGGGGTTTGGGAGAAGTGAGTAAACATGAATACCTTAAAAGAAGCAAATGAGTTGTAAAAAAAAAAAAAACAAACAATAAACCCCACAAAAAGTAAATCTTCCTTTAAAGACCTAAGAGCAGACATAAATAATCTTACTTTGTCTTCTGTCTTTTACTGTCTTGTTTTGTGTCTTTGGGACACATCTTGAAGAGTCTGGCATTTAGTCAAATTAGTTGGAGCAATGACTGATCTTTCTTCATTAATTTTGTAAATGTTCACTTACGTTAGCTGACAGCAGAGACTTATGTGGCCTAACAATAGACTTAAGTTTCTGAAGTATTGTTAAGTATTCTGGAGTATTTAGACTATTACAGAGCTTGCTTAAAGCTCTTTGCCTTTAAGAGACTGAATTTAAGTAATTTATTACTTTACAGCAGTGTGACTACCTAGTTTTGAAGCAAATGGATTTTTGTAGTGGGAAGGTTTTAAACAAATTAGTGCAGAGTACTGGCTTCTAATGCTCAGATAGAATTCTAGAGTATGTACCACGTATCAATAAGTAACAAGCTGTGTTTCACGTGCCAAGAGTTAAGAATAATGAATTTCTTTGTAGTCTTTTAAAGCTTCATCCACTCTGCTATCCTGCTATATTGCTATTGGCTGTGGACTAGATCATGTTAGGAGTTAGAGACTAAAACATAGGTTACGTCAGCCAATCCTTTCTAATCTTCAAATCCTGATTTGCAAAGAGATACAGGGACTCCAGTAACTCAATTTATTGCCTGATGTGATTATATAAAGGAGAAAATGAAGATGGTATACTGTCTTACAGAGTAAAAGTGAGATGCTAATTGAGACTGAAGAAATGAGAAGTTGAGTGGAAAATAAAAGCTATTGATGAGAATATGGAATAACAGGAAGTAGGAGGGGACACTGGAGTATGGACACAAGGGGCTGTGAAGTTCAACTATATTTCTTCAGCTCTTTCACTTCTGTTTCTAGCCACACTTAAATACTGTAGTTCTTTGCCTTATTAACTGGAATGCTGCTAGCTAATTTGTCTAAGGACAGTGTTATCCTTGGCATAGAGAAATACTCTTTAAAACTTACTGACCATCATGGGCAAAGACCCCAACTGTACTGAAATAAATCCATTCCTGAAGCTTCACTTCAATATTTATTGGTATAATGTATTGGTTACTCTCTTGTTTCAAAATGTCTGCTGTTAATGGACCTAATAACTGAGATTTTACTTTTGTAAGAACAATCTCTCTTTATAGGCTATGTCTTTTCTGTAAACTTGAGTGTTTTTTCAGTACTGACCCAGTCTGTGCCCAGCAAGTGCATTAAAAGCCCTGCATTTATAGACTAGGAATTGTTCTCTTTTGATGCTTCTCTTCAGTGTCTGTGTCCAGTCAGCTGTTTTGAACAGTGCAACTTTTAATACATTCACTTTTGGTAGCCCTTTTCTTTTTGACCTACCTCTATTACTGGACTGATAGATTGTAGCTGTAGTGGGATACTGCATCCAACTCGCTTATTGCTCACTCCAGCCCATTCGTCTTCCACAAACTTTTTGTCACACTCCTGGAGTAATCTTAAAAAACAAACAAAACCCCCCACAAACAAACAAAAAAATAAACTAAAACCCCCAGTGGAAGACAAACTACTTTATTCAACTACTTCTCTCAAAAGAAGGAGAAAGTGTATGTTCTTGTTGCAGATCTGAAAGGGATGAATGTCTTCACTGACCAACTGAAACACAGACTGTACCAGTGTATGTCATTAGGTTGGCAAATACTGTTTGGATATTTGCCATGGGTGCATGATAAGGTTAACAGAATTAGGTTTTAGCTGCTCTTTAAGTCAGTCTCTTGTATACTAAGTTATTAAATACTTTTCATGCCAGTAGCTGATAAAAGCAGCCATAACATCTTTTCTCTTGACCTAAGAATCATCTGGGGAATATACCATTTAATTTGTATTTATCCATGCTAACAGTAACTAATCAGTGTTTGGGAAGAATACACAGCAGAAAATATGATTGCCTCCTCTTAAAAGTACAGTCTCTTCTTACAGTAGCTGGCTTTCTGCTGATGACAGCATGCTTCTCAAGAAAACCTGTACACGAGTTGTGGGCTGGATGGCAATGCACTGAAGTCAAGACTTCATAGAATAGTTTGGGTTGGAGGGGACCTTTAAAGGCCCTGGCTTTTGCAACCTGGATTTACTTTCTTTCCCTAACATTCTGAGCACAGCATGCTATTTAGAAAATACTTTTGTTTACACTCTTAGGAAGAAGACTTGTAAATTCCCTTCATTTTGAGCTCTAATAAAAGGAGGACAGAAGAGGAGGCTGAGGGGAGACCTTATCGCTCTCTTCAGCTACTTGAAAGGCCATTCTAGGGAGGCGGGTGTTGGCCTCTTCTCCCTTGTGACTAGTGTCAGGACTAGAGGGAATGGGCTTAAGCTGAGCCAGGGTGGGATTAGATTAGATATTAGGAAGAATTTCTTTACTGAAAGAGTGGTTAGATATTGGAATAGGCTGCCCAGGGAGGTTGTGCAGTCACCATCCCTGGAGGTTTTTAAGAAGAGGATAGATGTGTTTCTTCAGGGGATGATTTAGGGATAAGAGTAGTGTAGGGCTATCGGTTGGACTAGATGATCTTGAGGGTCCTTTCCAACCGTAATGATTCTGTGATTCTGTGGGTATATCTTCTAACTATTGCAGGATTTTAAATTCTAAGTGTCTTCCATTGGAAGTCTCTCTCCCTTCATTTGGATCTTCTTTGCACTCCTGTGTCCCTCTCCCACTTTTGTTTGCTTGTTTATGTAAGAGCTGCTTAAAATCTGACCCTCTAAACAATAACGGTCAAATGACAGAAATCTGACATTCCATGTTGCCGGAGTCCCTCAAGGGTTGTGTTAGTGTCCTGCTTGACTGATTTAATTAACATCTCTGAGCAATTAAATTCCTTATGTACATTCCATCCCCTGCCATGTTTGTTTGGGTTTTTTCATGAGTAAGGAGGAAGGTAGATTAAATATTTCAAGAATTTCGGCCTTATGAAGAGAAAACTCTAAAACTACCCAAAGCTCTTGATAGTATTATTGAAAAAGTAAGATCGTTGTTTTTTGTGTAAAGACTATTCAGACAGGCTTAAAAGTGTATTAAGGCTGTTGAAATGGTTTTCTCTTTGCTTTATTTATTTTATTAGGACTGGATAGTTTTTGCAGTACCTTCACAAGAATATATAGACTTATGTCTTCTTCTAATGATGTATCTAAAGATTTATTAGTCTTGACATTAAAATATTTATTGTGAAAAGCCCCCAAAATTTGATCCTGATTTTAATTTCTATTTCTAGATTGGCATCTTCTATCAGTACCCTATGGGACAAATGCAATTTTTCACTTTGTTTGGGATAGTGAATAGCTATATCAGTGCATGATGAACAGTGAACAGCTAAAAAGTTCATTCAGCTTGCAGAAGCCTGACATAAGTATTGCTTCACTGACTACTGGCAGAGGTGATAGAATAAAGGAGGAGAAGCCCATCTGCTCTTGTCTTCCCCTGCTCTCCTTCCACTGAAGTAGGAACAGCCTAGGAGTGGCCTTCTCCTTGGAACAATGGCCAGCCTGTCCGAGCAGATGTGGAAAGATGAGTTTGACTGTTTGAAGTTTTAGATGGGAGGATGATGGTGGGCTGCTGGAAGGGGAGAACAACACATCCCCCAAATACAGATTGTTCCTTTTGATTCTTAGGGCTGTATTTTTTAAAAGTGGACTGTAGGACCCAATTTACTAAATAGTCAATATCTGAAATATTAAATCTGTCCCAAAGGCATTTAACAGAAAATGGTATCAAGTTACAGAGAAACAAAACTCAGTGGAGCATGAATTGTTGTGAATGTTTAAAACAATGAGCATAATCAAATCTTTCACTGTTTACATAGGGAAATAGGTGATCACTGGCATCTAGCAATTCAAGAAGCAATCTTGGAGAAATGCAGTGATAATGATGGAATTGTTCATATTGCTGTTGACAAAAATTCACGTGAGGTGAGTGTCTTTCCAGTAGCATCTTAATGTTTTGTTTATCCTTCTCTGTTAGAATGAAAAACAAACAAACAAACCCACAGCAACAAAAAACCAAAACCAAAAACACACCACCAAAATCTCTCTTTCTTACTGCAGGGTTGTGTATATGTCAAGTGTCTCTCTCCAGAGTATGCTGGAAAGGCTTTCAAGGCATTACATGGCTCTTGGTTTGATGGTAAGGAATGAAGGTTTATGACAAAGTATGGGTAGAAATGGCAGAACCTGGGTGCACTTGGAGTTCTTTTTAAATGGTGAAATGTTTTACATCCAAAGTATTAAGCTGTAACAAACCAGATCTTTTTAGTAGTCATCACCTGGAAAACTCATTTCAGTGTAATGATATGTTGTGTGTATTACATCCTGAAGCAAAATGTAACAATACCGAACTAGAAGATGTCTCTTTTCCTATTCCTTTGCCTTGTAGGAAAGCTGGTAACAGTAAAATACCTGCGGCTAGATCGGTATCATCATCGTTTTCCCCAGGCTCTTACTTGTAGCACTCCACTGAAGCCATCAAACAAACACATGAACTCTATGTCACATCTGCGTCTTCGGACAGGCACAACTAATTCTCAGGGAAGTTCCTGAGAAGACTTTCTACAACTGCTAGGACTGTTACTTGCAACAGGAATTTTCCTGTTTGGCTGCCGTCTTCCTTTTTTAGTGCTTTTTGTATGTAATACTTTAATGAATTAAATAAAAGTTTGAGCGTTCCAGAAATCTTGTTTCCAAAGGGACTTAGCAATGAGGCAGTAATACTGAGCTGACAAAAAGGAAAAGAAATTGCTTCAGGAAGTGTTCTGGGGCTATTGTAAACCAATGCATTTCAGTTTTGCATGAGGAATACCGAATTCATTATACATTTGCAGATGTGGTGACTGTATTTTTGCACCAAGAAGTGTTTTTGATATTACAAAAGCATGGAGAAAAGATGACTTCATGTATTTCCATAGTTTCCTGTGAAATAATCTTGTGGGTATTTTGTAACAACCAACCTACAGTTCCTGGTGGTAAGTGGAAAAAAAAAAAAATTCAGTCAATTTTTTTTCTGTTACTGTATAAGAATCTTTCTGCAGCTAGGGTATGGGAAAAGTTAATCTGGCATTAGTGGTTGCATATAATTGTGAGGGAAAATGAACTGAATGCAGATGTACTAGGTTTTGTATATACATGTAAATGCTGGCAGTGGCAAAAATGGTTGTGTTCTGTGAGGGTGTCTGCATTGAAGCAGTGAATAAGCTTCCTATTTTATTCAAAACCTAATATTTTATATGGTTTTGGCTGTACCATGACAAGAGGCCAAATACCTTAAAGTGTTAGATACAGGTTAAATATCTTTTATAGGTTTTATATTAAAATACCTGACTATGATTTTGTGTGAAAGATCTGATACCAATTGTAATGAATTCAAATTTGTGAGCAATAAAGAATCAATTGGCAGATACTGGAAAAATATTTTGTGAAAAGCTGTATTTATTGTTACAATTGCCAGGGCTGTGACAAAATACCATTGGGATTGACTTTCCCAGTACCTTATAACTTGTTTCAATGAACCAGTTACCCGTTAAAGTTTTAAAAGGTACATACTTCCTTGCAACAATTTTGGCTGATGCAAACTAGAAGTACAACTGACAGTAAATCTTGTGATTCCAAGCTTGTCTATTTACTAACATTTACCTCGAAGTACAAAATTGTTGCTGAGAAGCTTAGTTGCAAATCTAAGTTTATTGGCTTTACTAATCCCCATGCTTACAACAATTTTACCTAATTATCCAGCTGAATATCCTGTAGGAGGTGAGACTGGAAGCACACCAGTCCAATAGATTTTATTGACACTCACTTTACTTTGTAGATATGATGGATCTGCAGCATGAACTTGCACAAATAATGCACGTTTTTCTTATGGTTAAGTAAACATGATGCACACTGTTCTGCAACAGAAAATCCTATTGTGCCTTACCTTTGTGCTTTTGTGGGCACCATGTTTATTATTGGAGAGTTTGTTAAGCGAAAAATTTTAAAGCCTCAGTTTTATGTCTCAGATGCTAATGAATGAGTATATATAATATATAATCAGCCATGCAGAATTCTACTTACCAGGGACAAGTACATATTTTTGATGGGTAAGTAGATTGTGCCAGGTCTGGTAGATTTTGATGAGTTTTACTATATACATATATGTATATGTATAATATACATGTATATGTATTATATATGTATATAAACTAATTTTGTTGTATTTGATGTGCATCGTAGTGATTTGTTAACCTGACCTTAGTGACCCCATCTTGTGACCTGTTGCAAGAGTGAATGTAAAAATAGTTGTGGCATTTTGAAAGGTCGCCTGGATGCAAATGCATCTGTCTTCTAAAATATTTCTTGTAAACACTGTACATTTTATTATTGTAATATGTACTATTATGCAGCTTATTTTACCTTAAACTGTTAAGTTGACCAATATCCCTTCCTGCAAGACAGATGGGAATGTGTATAATACCTGAACATTTGAGAAAAAACAGATGTTTGTTGTAATTTGTCATCCTGTCCTGTAAACAAAACAAAACAAAACAAAAAACAAACAACCACAAACCAACAAAAAAACCCACCAAACCAAACTCGAATTAAAGGTTTATTAGGGGTTTTTAATATGTGTCTCATCTAGATATTTGGATGTCTCTTACTTGAATATTTTTTTCAACTGGGGAGTGAAGGGGGAGAGAGAGCTCCAGCTACCTAAATTTTAATGTATGTTAGATTTGGAAGCTGAACAGGTGCTACTGTCAGTGAAATACACAACTGAGCCTCACTTAAATGTCTGTCACCAGTAATACTAGGGGCATTACCTTCATTTGTAAGTCCAGAGCAGAGCAGGCCATATTATCTGAGCTGTTAAATAACAGAAATGAAGAGTCTGAAACATCTTAGCTTTATTTAGCTTCTTTCTTGTAATTCGAGGTAGTCTATCACAATTTGAGCACTTTTTGAAACAGAAAACATAGGCCTTATTATTTCATTACATTTATATCATGCTGCTTTAAAATTGTTTTAGCGAGGATTTGTATGGAATGATATGGGACTTGAAGAAGGGTATTATTTATATGTATTTTAGCTCTCCTTTGTGGAAGGAGAGTGGGAGGAGGGAGAATTTCATTTTAATTCCGTTCCCCTTCCTCACCCTCCCTCCTTTTTTTTTTTTTTTTAAAAAAAAAAGAACCCCAGAATCTGCAAGGTGAGCATTACAAGCTGTCCGAATTTCGCAGCCTCTCCTAGTTAGATCAGTCACTCGGCCTCTGGCCGCAAGTGGGAGCCGTGGGCCTCAGCTATCTCACTCCGCCAGGCTGATTGCCACATCTCTCTCCTGGCCGGCGCCGCGCAGGTAGGTGAGGGCCGCGCCAGGGCTGCCTCCTCAAGGAAAGGGAACCCCGGGCTGTGCGCCCTCTTCTCCCTCGTCCCCTTTGGAAGGGCGAGAGAATTATTTTTAGAAAGACGAAACGCTGCTCCCTTGGCATTTCTGAAGCGCACCCTTCGAATAAGAGAGAGCGAGCGCCGGCCGCGCTACCCTGGCAGGACTGGAGGGGGGCTCGGCCCGACACCCTTCACACCTCCTCCTGCTGGCCGCAGGCCGCCCTCCTGTAGCGGTGCCGAGGGCAGCCCCCTCCCCTCTCTGCCGTTCCATGCCTGGCGGGCGGCGGGTGTCTTCCCGGCTCTATGTTCATATTTGGCATTGGCCGCCGGTGCCCAGGAATTTCCCGTCATGCTCCCCGGGCAGCGGGCCCGTCACTGCGATCCCGGTGGAGGGGGGGGGCAGGGACCGCTCGCTCGCTCGCTCCCACGGGCCTCTTTTCATGCGCGCTGCGCCGCCACCGTCGCCGCTGCTCTTCACCACGCTTTCCCTGGCGCTTGCCACCGCTGCAGGAGCTGCAGGTAAGAGCTGCGCCTCCGCAGCCGTGGCAGGCAGCTGGCTCTCCGCCTCTCCGCCGGCCCCCTGCCGCCGCGCTGCAGGGAGGGCGGGCCGGGGGCTGCGGCGGGGGCGAGGGCGAGGGGAGGAGCGGGCCCGGCTGCGCAGGGGGCAGGGCCGCACCTGCCGGGACTGTGGCGGGGGCCGGGCGAGGAGCGGGGAACCTCTCTTCGGGCCCTGCTGGTGGCGAAGAGTGGGGGGCTGGGGTCAGTGCTGGGGTTAATCCCTGTTTCACAGAGCGAAGCCCTAAGCAGGGTTTGCCCTTCCTTTATTCCGGCCGTGCCGCTCTGGCGTCCCTGTGGCCGCCGCAGTGCCTGACCCCAGGGTCGGACACGGCGCACAGACCCCGAGAGCTTGGTGGGCTCTGGGTGTCCTTTGCTGTAGCCTCCACTTCTGACTCAGAAACAAGGTAAATAGTTTCTGGGATGTACAGTAAAATAGTTGACTTGGTGAAGTAGCGCTTGACCGAATGCGTAGTTGAGTTCAGTTCTGCTGCCGGCGCCTGTTCGGTAAATAGCGCTTCGTTAGTTATAAAGGGGATTAAACTTTACGTACGGTTTCAGAATTTGGTCCTGTTTTTCCAAGGGAGCTCAGTGTGCTCTCTCCCTGGGTTTGTTCTGTGTTTCGCTACTGACAAATACAGTCAATTTAAAGAATAAAGTGTAGTTTATTTCTCACTGTCCCTTTTCCAAATTAATGTAGCTGTACTTAGTGTATTTTAATATTCCTGGAAATAGAAATGAGACTTAACTAAGCTTCCTGTAATATTTTACAGATTCACTCTGAATGTTGGCTGTTCTGCTTTAGCTGAAATTCGAGTCATCGTCTGCTTAGCATAAACACTGAAAGCAGGGTGTTCTTAAACAGGGATAACTGTGTATTAAAAATGCCAAATGAAACAATGGGCATCTACAGATAAGGCTAGATGCCTACTGTTATCCTGTGATAAACATCAGATCTCTGTACACGTTCTGACCTTAAACACAGCTTTTAGGAAAGTATAGTGCCTTACATTATGTATGTCATGCTTTCAGTTCTTCCTCTTTTAAGCTTCCTATTGTTATTGTTACATTGGTTCTGAAACCAAGCTCTCTTGAAAGATATGTCAGAATGAGGTACCTGCAGTAGGCAGATACTTTGCTTTACCGATATGGCTTGCTTATGGCAAATGGAAGAAGCAGTTCTAGTCCCACTGTGGCTCAGTGCTATTCGTCTGATCCCAGTGTTTAAAGCTTAGAATTTGTCCTGCTTATGTTCTTGCCCTCCCTGAGTTGACACAAGTGCTTGCTGTCTTACTTGCTGATGATTCCTGACTTTTTATTGCATTGCTGCGTGCCTTTGCAGTTCGTCATGATTCCTTGTCTGCCAAATTTGGTTGGTAACAGTGCCCTTTAAGTCTGATTCTGGAAGTAGTTTCCATGTGGCTTATCATCTTAATCAGACATTTGCTCATAGTTTCTAAAAGTGTCGCCTGCCTTGCTGTAGACATGGCTTATTTTAGATCAGTGTTTCTTAATTGTCTTTTAGAATTTATATAGGCAATTAAATATGATGAATAGTGTAACCAGAATTACTAAATAATCCTAGAATTCTGAGATGAAAGGTGATACTCTTTTTAAAAATAAAAATCTGCATTGATTTCTCAAAACCACTAAATATGGTTAAGCCATATATAGTTCAGTCCAGAGTGTGGTTAGTTGGTCCTTTTCCTGTTTTAACATTCCTTGGATCTTTATAATACACATTTGAAAAGGTCTTTCAGGAAGAAAAAAAATCTGTTTTTCACCTAAAAGCACAATCTTTGAAAGTAGTGCCTTTGTATATGGGATAATGTTTCTATATTCAGTAGCAAAGCCATATAAAGCAGTTGATCCTAGACAAAAATAAAATCTTTTGACTGAATGACCTTGCTTATTTTTCCAAGTGGTGTTGGTTATACACTGTAACAGGGATTTGGTTAATACAGATTTTTGTCTTTTCATGCCATAAGAATTCCTTACAGCTGTCCAATAGGGGAAACTTGCACATGAGGAAGATATTGGTCCTTTGCCCTGATATTTATGAAGGTATGGGGAGGATCTTGTTTACCTACTCGTACTTTGTCAGCTTTGTAAGATGATACTTGTTTCTATTTCTTTGGAGGGCCAGCATATTTATTACATTATAAATGTTAGAAAACGAAATTTCCCTTTTAGGTTGATTGTTAAAGGTTCCTTTGTTATTTAATTTAAAAGATGGGGGAATGGGAGGGAGAAGGGTGAGAGAAGAGATCTCTCTGTTAAGGATTTAATCTTCTCAGCCAGAAGGTTAAGAAGTCTGCCTGTCTGCATCTGACTGGCATCACGACAAGCCAGCGATGCGGTAAACCCATCCAATTTTGAGATAGCTCTGTTGAGCTGCATAATTTAAGTGAGTGTGTCCTCACTACAGAACAAGTCTTTAGCTACACATGGCATTATATTCATCACAGGTAGCAAATATGGCCTTCTTTTTCTATTTTTTTTTTCATTAAAAGCTACAGTTTTGGCAGCATGAACTTAAGCTGTGGAGGCTTTAGCTGATGGGAAAGTGGGATAAACTATCAGCCTAATTACAGCTTGGTTTAGCCCTGATTTGGTTAAGGGTTCATTTAGCCAAAAGACCCCCAGAAAAATGGACCCTCAAATTTGTGGTGTTATTTATGATAGTGTGTTTAGGAATTACTGTAGATTAGAGCTAGATATGTATTTATTTTTCTCTGAGAACTCTACAGTTAGTGTGCTTATTTTGGAACAGACTCCAGGGCTAGAAGGGAATAGGGTGTTTCTTACTCTAGAATAATTGTGTCCACACACAGAGTTACTTAGAAGCTACTTTCTCTACACAAGCCAGAGATCTTTAAAACATAATAACAAACAACCTGCCAGCTTTTGGGGCATTTTTTTTTTCCAGTGTCTCCTAGAGTAAGAAGTGACTACAGGTAAACTTTCCTTTCGCTCACTCTTGCAGCTTCTGTTGGATTGTATTACTATCTTTTTGGATACCTCAAGTGCCTCAGAAGTATTTTAGGTTCTCAGTAAACTATTAATATGTAGTAACTAAAAAAAAAACAAAAAACCACCAAACCCAACCAACCACAAAACTAAAGATTTAAATCCTCCTCTGTGGAAAATTGTGAATGTATAACCAACTAGCAGTCTTCTAAAAGTAATTTCTAACCAATCACTTAAAGAAAAGGAAAGAAGCATGAATTGCATTATTAACTTCCACCAGAAGATAAAGAACATCATTCTGGGTTTTAGTGGGGATTTTTGTGTCCTTAATCTGTGAGGATGGTGATCTTTATGTCTAGTCTGAAAATAGGGTAGAAGAATTCTTTGGGAACCCCATTTATGGTGAGGTAATTGGAAATTATAATTTATCTGCTTAGCTCCAGCCTTCTGGTTCTCATTTAGCAACCTCAATTCCAATAGCATTAGCTGAAAAACATGCAATCTAGCAATTGGACCTGGGAATAAAGAGGCTTTACTCAGTAAGGACTTTAAGACCTGAGTAATTGAATGATACTAGCCCCAAACAAGCAAGAACAATGCTTGAACTTATAAGGTGCTAACACAGTTTTGCTCTCCTCACAAACTTAAGTTGTAGTTTAGTATTGCTTTGTAATATGTTTAATAGCATAGGTACTTCTTTATTTGGGCTAAGCAGTGGAAATCATCTCTCTAGTAAGTTTTAGATTAAACATGGGTCAGCTTTTGAGTGTTACACAGACAAAGTCTAAGGATGGGACCTCTGCAGATCTCCCCAGTTTGCTCTTTCCTGCATCTGAACATCAGGATTAATGATTTCTTTCAGCTTAGCAAAGTCTACATGGTGTGATAATGCATTGTTTTGTTGGGAAGTGTTACCACATCCAAGAAATCTTAGAGAGTAATATTGTGCATGGCATTTGAAAGTATTTCCCCAGGGGTCTCTTTATGTTCTTCCAAACAGGGACAACACCTTTGCATTTCACCTTATAGAAGACAAATCCCCACTATCAGGGAGTACCAACAGTGCTGATGGAAAGTAGCTGCCAAATGCCACTGCTTTCACTTCAACCACACAATGAATATCGGGAAAAAAAAATCAACACTAGGAACCTTAGCAGCTTCCTGGGGAAGTCATCTGTGCCAGCTGTCGCCAAAACAAAACAGCCCAGGAAGTGTTTGGTCTGGCTGAGGGGTTGCCCTGTTCTTTTTCCTCTCTGTTCCCTGGGGTCTGGTTCTCAGAGAACTCTGCAGGTGAGGCTGTGCCTCCAGCTCCACACACATTGAGAGTGCAGGTGGTTTTAACCACTTCGGGGACCTCTGTGGTGGGTTGGCTGGGGTGAAAGTTGCATGGGTGTCCCTTTCAGTTCACATAACAGATGTCTGACAGCGTAGTGGATTTGGCCTTTGGTTTCCTGTAGCTGGTTCAAGAGCAAGCACTGATTTGATATAAAGTTACTGTACTTTCTCAGATCAGCTAGGAAAAATGTTTAACCTTGCACAAGCAGGCTTTAGCACCTGGGTCAGATTCTCACCATCCTGTTGCTGGGAGGAAGCTTGATATGAAACATAAAACCAATGCACATCCCTCCTTATGTGTCCTGATGACAAGCAGTCATGGCTTACACCCTAGTTCAAGTTGAATTTGTGCTAGTGAGTAATCCAGCAAGACACTGCTCCAGTTTTCATGATTCTGAAAGCAAGGCTTGCAGATCAGATCTGTTACTTCTGCTCCTTCACACCAGTGGCACTGACAGTAGCCATAGTGTGAGTTTGAGGGAGAGAAGGGAGTAAGATGTGAACAGATGCATAGGCTGCCAGCTTGAGGACCAGCAGAGAAGTTGAGGTTCATCAGCCAACTGTATGAAATTAAAGCCCTGAGATGTAAATTCAGAAAGTCCACATATAAAGTGATTTGGGTTTTCTGTAATGTTATCATCTCTACTTTTGAATGTCTGCAGAAAAAGAAAATCAACCCTGTTAGTCAAAGCCTTAGTATTCTGTGGCTTGCTGTGGGAACTGTACTTTTAGACTGTATCTTCATTTTTACCTAAATTTTTTTCAGGGTTAAAATCAATGTTTTGTTGGGTCTTTTGTATATACAGTGGAAAAATACTCTGTGCTGACAGCACACCTTTTAACATCTCTTTTCATAAGAGAAACCAAATTGTGTACATACTTGCTCAGTGTTTACTTAAAAGCAAGCACATATAAGGGACAAGATCTCCACAGACTTGTACAGCAAACTAGTGGCTCACTCAGAAAGGGGCCTAGTGGACAGTGCTGCTTTCTAATCTTCTACAGAACCTGGTATCCTTCACCCAAAACCTCAAGGCAACTTTGCTACATGCCTCTGAAATTGAGAGAGGTGCTGGATTGTGCCAAACTATTTCAGCGGTTGTTGAACTGTGCTGTGAAGATTTACAACAGATACTTTGCAAGACTCTGCCCACAAAGCTCTTTAAAATGTAAAATACTGCAGCTGTCTGGGGAAAAGCAAGCTATGTTTTGTTGCTCTGTTACATCTGAATTACAGAGTAGTACTTTTTATTTATTACTTTTTATCTAATGACAGCCAAGTAATACCTATGACAGTAATATACACAGTGTCATAATTGAGTGATGTATTGCAATTTAAGATAAGATGCAGGTTATCAGAACATTCTTCCATCTCCACAGTCACTCTTGTAGACTAGAAAACTCAAGTTCTTAAAAAATTTTTGCAGGGACTTGGGTTTCTGAACCACTTATTTTTTTATTTCTCCTTTGGACTTTTCTCAGTTACCTATGTCCTGTGCCCCAAACAAGGAGGGAGTCCTGCTGATTCCTCATTGCTACTGAGGCAAGCAGATTTCCTTCCCAGTTCCTGCTATTGATTTATTGTGCTTCTTTTTTTTAAATAAACTCCAGATTGGCATTTACCTTTTGGGTTGGTTTGGTTGTTGGCTTTTTTTGTGTGTTTGGTTGTTTTTTTAATAGTTTTACACTGTTGGCTCAAGTTATTGTCACTGTAACCTTGACATCCTTTTTTGCAGGACTGTTGCTGGTCTTGTATTCTTCCTTTTGGATTTCTTTTAAAGTCAAAATGCAGGTTTTTGTATTTAGCTGTATTGAATTTTTGACCATTTCTCCAATTTATTGAGACTATCTTGAGTTCTGCTCAGCTCTTTAGAGTGCTTCACACTCCTTGCAAGGGTGGTGTCTCTGCTGTTTCAGTAAGACTACATGCTGGGTTTTGACCCTAGTCAGTAGGAGAAGTGCTGAACAAGTGTGGTTTTTCAAGCAGCTCTGAACCCATGTCATGGGACCTTGGTCCAGAAGGATCCAGAAGGCTTTTCTGGGTTGCTCTGCCAAAAAGTATTTTAATATTTGATTTACTGCTTTTCTCCTGCCTGTAGAATAGAAGGAAAGAAGGAAAGAATGTTGGTTGATGGGGTTAGATTTTGGCAAGTCATCTTGGCAGCTTATTGCTTCTAATTTTCCATTGCCTGGTTGTGGATTGTTTAGTAATTTGTTTCAAAAGCTTTCTGGGTGTTGAAGGTAGGTTTACAACCATGTAGTTCACCAATCATTCTTTTCTCCCTTTTTAAAATTGGACATTGTCAGCTTACATGTCAGCTTTTGGAAGGCAAAAGCCTTTCAAATACTCTCCAATGTGCTTGTTCTTTCTGAACAGTTGCCCCAGCTTGGTTCCCAGACAATGTGGAATAAATTTCCTAACTTGTCAGAGGAGGAAGTGCAACCTCAGACAAAGGTTGTAGTCACACAGGATAGCTCCAGCATGTGGGAATATAGTGTTTCCCCATTAACGTGCCTAATTTCTGAGAGGCAGTCTCATATTTATCCAGCTAAAGTACCTGAAGTTAGTTCCTAAGAGTGAGAAGGAAAGTTGGATAGATTTTGATAAGTGTCTCCAAAAAAAATCATCTTCAGCAGCTTCACTGACAAGATAGTTCATTATGGATCCAAGTAACTGTTGTGCTGCACTGACAATTTGTGTGCAGAGGAAGATATGTGCAACAGATTTTAACGGTTTGAAATAAGTCACTGCAACTACTTCAGATGGTTACCTCTGTTGTTTCTTAAAAAAAATCCCTCAAGTAGACTGCCTTGGAGGGTCAACTGGGTGGACAACCTGTTTCCAACCTGATAACCTCTTGTGTCTATTGCTTTCTTTGTCTTGGGTTACAAATAGTGAAATTTGCAGAGGGACTTAATAGATCATAGCTTATGTGTTATTAATTTTCTTATTTGTTTTGCCTAGCAACTACATAAAATTTCCAAACATCTAGATAAGTTTTGTCTGTGAATATCTATGTATGTAGAGATGTAAAGGCAAGAGAATGAGAATCCTTCAGTACATACATGCCAAGGTAAGTTTTATCTGTGAATATCTCATAGACATATAAAGGGAAGAGAATGAGAATCTTTCTGCACCTACTTGCCAATGCTATAAAAATAACATACCAAACAAGTATGCAAGAATACTAAGCAGTCATTATTGTTTCAAAACCCTGAAGGGGGACATAGAGCTGGTATGTCCTTTGATTTTGACAAGGGATGCTGAAGGCTTGCATGCTGAGCACTGAGATGTGTTTAAGTGAACTGTAGGAAGAACAGTCACGTGCTAGGGACTGAGGATGCTGTGGGGGCATGGCTGAGTCACTGAGGAATTTCTGATGTGTCAGTGAGAGTCGTGTGAAATGTCAGGACCAAGAGGGGAAGAGGGACTCCCGATGTTTTAAGTGTAGCATTTCCTTTTTTGGAGCGGGAGTCCAAGTAGGACAAAACAGACTGCATTTTGGGGCAAAGCTTAATGAAGCTCTTGACAGCAGGCATCAGCAGGAGGGGGCTGCCTGCAGGTGCCATGCTGCTGCCTCTGGAAGTGGAACAGATGTCACTTTTAAGAACAGATTATGCAATAAAAAGCCCAAGTTTATCTGAGAATACTGATCCAGATGGGAAGCTGAGCTGCAAAGCATTGAAATTAGCAAAGGGCTGAGGGAAGAGGAGAAGAAACTTGGTGACTGCATTGTTCCCCCGGTGACCCTCTGAAGAGCAGAACTGAGCCTGTGCCTACCCTGTGAGCCAGCTGCAGGGCCTGCCTGTGGGCAGGCCTAGTGTGTGCATCTGGGGGGGCTCTGTGCAGGACTAGGGGGCTGCTGCCAGGCCTGGCATGTGTATGTCTGGGGTGGGGGGGGGGCTCTGCACAGAACTGGGGGGCTGCTGCCAGGCCTGGCATGTGTATGTCTGGGGTGGGGGGGGGGCTCTGCACAGAACTGGGGGGCTGCTGCCAGGCCTGGCATGTGTATGTCTGGGGGGAGGCTCTGTGCAGGACTAGGGTGCTGCTGCCAGGCCTGGCATCAGCAGGCAGATGGCATCGCATCTGCCCACAGGTGGCTTTACAGCTGAGACTGTGACAGCTGGCCCTGGAGATAGCTCCAACATTAGCCCTGTTGTATGCTCACAGTAAGAGAGCTGGAGAAAGTATTTACCTTTTTTTTTCCAAGGTAAGTTGTTTGCTTTGCAGAAAGGTTTTGCATGGTTACTGTTGGCTGCAAGATACAGGATGAATATTTTTGTCTTTTGAATGCATTTAGGGATGGGAAATGTGGATTTTAAACATGTAAGGTTTAATAAATATTTGTAGTCAAATAAAATGAGTGGAAGAGACACCTTTGCATTCTGGACCCTTGGGAGGGAATTAAAGAGAAGGGAAGGTTCTAAAGTAATATATTTGGCAAGATTAGTACTTCTTTTGTTCAGTAATTGAAAAATAACTTTAGGATGTCTAGAGGTGCAGATGTGCTGCACATCCAGTGTAAATATATTTAGATAATTAAAAAAATACGATGTTTGTGCATTTTGAAACTGGACTGTAATGAAAACTGGAATTCAGATTCCAAGTAATATTTTCCATTGAAAAAAAAAATTAGTCTTTTAGACTAATTAGACATTTTCTCATATAAGAAGGAAAAAGGGTCCTGAATAAATGTTTTTATGTCTGTAATTATTTAAAAGGTATCTGTACATATTATCCTGGTTGTTAAATAGTAGCAGAAGATTTCATGTAAGGTTATATATTTTTTGCTAGTCAGCATACTTAATGATAGCCTCATAAAGTGAAGATTTATTTTAAGAAAATGTAATTGCAGAAATTTATATAAAAATATTAGTTGAATTAATCAATTAATCCCCCTCAGGCAGTGGTTTAAAATCATCTTTATATTTCAACCAGATGTATTGCTGTTAGGACAGAAACAGTTTTCTTTGCTCCCTCAGTTTTCTGTCAGTATACATTTAGTATACATTCTGTGTTAATTCATCTGATTTTACTGTAAAGTTCAAAGAAGATTTCAAATATAAAGATAAATATTTTTTCTTATTTACTGTAGTATCTTCTCCTTGCTATTTGTAAAAGCAAAAGTACATCTTTGGCTAGGGAAGACTTACAAGTTGCTAGTTTATTTGATGGAAGGTTTTTTGGTATGGATTAGATGTTCCTTTAAGTTTTTTCTCAACTGCATAAAGGTTTTTGGGGTTTAGGATGGTTAATGTTAATGTTTCAGTGTTTGAGCCATTCTTTTGTGGGTTTTGTGCAGTATCAGAATTTCTTCATTCTATAATATTTGAACTATTTTTGGATAAAAGTATGAGGTTTTCGTCTATATTCATAAGGCTGCTCTACATACCATCATGACACAATCTGTATGATCAAAGGTATTCTGTTACTATTTGTGTAGACTGACGTGTGCTGAGGATGTTACTTGAAGGCTGTTGCTTGAAGGATAACTGAGACTGCCTAATATCTAGTTTTATGAAAGGGAGATGGCTCCTCTCTGTGGTGATGAGCGGTATTGGTTTTTAGAAAAAGCCACGTAGAAAATTTCCATGTAAGGGAGACTGCTGAGGAGAGATTGGCAGCTATGATGTCTTTGACTCGAAATGCTTTTCTAGAAGCTGGGATGATAAAAAAAGAAACAACCAACATGAATTGGTCTGAAATGCAGTTATGCCAGCTAATAGAGAGATGATAACTAAATTATATAAACCTCATGAATTACTTAAAAGGTTTTTTTACAAAATATGAGACAATACTCAGGTCTAGTTCACAATCTGGTCTAGAAATCTTATTTTCTCATGTAGTAGATTATAGAGAGATAATTCAGCTTTCAAACGGTTTGTGCTGAAGAGTTGAACGCTGAATGAAGTGACAGGCTGATGTCTGTGTAGGAAGTAGGTCTGTATCTGCTTTTTGCAAAAGAAGTTTGTTTTTCTAGTAGGGTACGTGGCATTTATAGGCACATTACGTGCATATACATGTAGATATATACTATCACCAATCTCTTTTTCAATGAAGAGTTTTAAATATCTTAAAAGTCTACTGGCCATAGACTTACTGATAATTTCCTATATACATGGATATGGTTGAATGAACTGGATGAAGGAGGGGCTGTGGGTGTTGTCTACCTTGACTTTAGCAAGGCATTTGACACTGTTTCCCATACCATTCTCCTATGCTATAGGAGAATGTTGGCCTCTTCTCCCCTGTGACTAGCAGTAGGACTAGAGGGAATGGGTCCAAGTTGTGCCAGGGCAGGTTTAGATTAGATATTAGGAAAATTTCTTCACCAAAAGAGTAGTGAAGTATTGGAATAGGCTGTCCAGGGAAGTGGTGGAGTCACCATCCCTGGAGTTTTTCAAAAAATGGGTAGATGTGGCACTTTGGGGGATGGTTTAGGGATAACAGTAGTGTAGGGCTGTCGGTTGGACTTGATGATCTTGAAGGTCCTTTCCAACTGTGATGATTCTATGATTCTACATTGTCATGGGCCTTACGGCATCTGATCCTGCATTGAGGATGCTTTGGCTTGGTGCTGTGTCATGGTGTGTTGTTTCTTTGGGGTATTTTCTTCCCTGATACAGATTTTACTCAGAGAGCTCATTGAATTGGAGGCCAAAACCATGGCTGAAATCAGAACTGGTTTTAGCTCTGATGTGTTGAGGGACCTTGGCTCCTTCAGTGGACTAATAAGTGTCATTCCTCCATTTCCTTACAGTACGTCGTAATGTAACTCATCTGCAGTGTTTCAGAATCCAGCCTCTTTGTGCTGCAGAAGTGGAAGCTTCCTTCACGCCTCCTGCACTGCAGCCAATATGTGCTGTGGGGGACAGGAGTGAATGCTCAACAATTTAATGCAGTGCTGGCTTTCACTCCTCTCAGTTGAGTAATGAGTGAGACAAAGCTCTTTTCAAAAGAGTTTTTAAGATCAGAAGTCCAGTTAAGTCCCACCAGTTCTCAGCTGGAGGTTTTCTCTTTGCTTTCTTTTTGAGATAACTCTACCTAAGAGAAACAGCCTGTATCATGTATCTATTGTGTATCATTACCCAGGCAAAAAAGCTTTGTAAGGTGAGGAAGAAGTTGCTGAGTTACAGAGCACTATGCAACACAATTTAAAACAACTCCAATTCCAAATGATGTGTTTGTTTAATCTTCAAAAGCAGTCATTTTTTTTCCTTTCTGTTCTTTGAGAGCTCTTTGAGTAAAAACTAGTATGAAGTTTCAGAAAAGCAGAAGAGAAATTCCTGTTGAAGGGTTCACTGCTAAAAATGTAAGTTGTATTTCACCTTCTGGCAAATGATGCACGGGATTTGTCTCGAATTAAAACCAGAGAAAATAGAAAGCTTGTTAGCTCTGCTGTGTTGGTAAGTTTGACTGAGCAAATACTGGTGAAGAGAGGAGAAAATGCCTAGTCAAATTGACCTGATGGTAAAAACAGGCACCAGGTCTTCTGTGCTCGGGTACCCATTGGATAGTTCTATCCACAGCAGTAACCCAGAAGTTTTTAAACTTTGGGTTTTTTCTTTTAGTACTGAGAATGAATTCTTTATTGGTGAGCAATGCAAAAAGCTTTTGGGCTTGCCAGTAGGAATTGTTAAATTAAAACATTATTTCCAGAACACTTGTATCTCATCATCTAAGCACCAGAAGCAATTAAATCTTTACCACTGTGCTGGAGAAGATTGACTGGAATGGAAAAGATTAGATGCTTTTCAAGATGTTGGAAGGATTGTTATTCTCAGAAAAGACCCATTTAAGAATAGTTTATGACCATTGTAGTTACAAACTCAGTGCCATAAAAGGAATGTGCTGTATGTTGGCAGGCCACCAAGTCAGGGAAACTGAAAGTGCAGCTCAGCTCTATTTTAGTGCATGAGATCTGGGAGGAGCAGGAATGGGTGCGAGGAAAATCCCAATTGGCCTATATTTCCTTTCCTTTGGGAAGTATTGACAGTCATGACTATTGGGAAACAAGCTGCAAATGACAAATGTGTGAATGCTTGCAAGGCTCAGAGGCTTGCTGGTTTCTGCCCTTAGCCATGAATCCTTTTTCATCCCAGGCCTGGGGACTCCTTATTTGCCTATTGTCTTCCTCTCCTTGGGATCTATCCATTTTTTCTTGTCTCTTTGCAGTTCCACTTTTGTCTTCCGAATTTATCCATTGCCCACAAGGCTTGCAGTATCTTACTCATGAAATCTCCTTTCATTTTACATCCCTCCCTGAATGTGAGCTTGAATCCCTCGAGAAAGGACCTTCCTAACTGGTTTTGTTACTTAAAGGAGAATTAATTAACTCCCTCCACCTTTTGTTCTCAGTGTAGCACAGATGTCCTCTTCATCATCCCCACTGTATGAGGCTGTGTCCTTTGGCTCTTCACAGCAGATCGGTACCACTGCCCTGCTGTGTGCAAATGTTAAGTGGTAGAATAAGCAGAGTTCAGCCTCGCAGTTCTCTGTGGAAGCAGATGCAGAACAAGGAAGCATTAATGTGCTTTTCCCCTTCTCACTTTTTGGGAGTGTACAGCCTTCAAAAAAGCCTTGCTCATGTGGTTCTCTTTAGGCTGCACTTTTTGTTCCTGCAATACCTGGTGGTTGCTCTGTTCTATCTGCGAAGTCTGACTGGTAGCAGCTTCAGGTGGTCAAAAGCCAAATTAAAAAAAAAAAATAAATCCAAACATTCTATTAAGCTTTATCAGTTAAACATTTGGTTAGAGTTTGATTTATGTCAAAATTAATAAATAATTAAAACATTTGCAAAACAACTGTTTTGAAAGTATTGTTGGACTGGAGGAACTTAACAAAACAAATATCAATTAAAACTAAACTGTTAATATAAATCTTGAGTATAGCAGACTCACAAGCCTTAGTGTCTTCTGACTTCTGGATGTTTGGGTTTCTCCAGTGTGGTAGTATTTTTGCTTTTTGCTTTTTCCAGTGACATAGACATTCCTGACATAAGAGCCTGACTCTTTGACTAGTGTGTACCTATCTCTAATTGTTTCCTGCCCTTCAAGTGGGGCCAGAAACTTTGGGGTTGGAAAGGGAAATTGGAAAAAAAGTAGAAGCCTCACACTATTATGGACACATTATTTGGGCAAGAAAAGAAACCATTGTTCCCTTAAGAATTTGTGTTACTTTTAAATTTACTTGTACAGGGCTAAAACTTCACATTTTTCTTGTGAGAGCTGGGATTCTCATGTAATTTTAGGAATTCTGGACCTAAGTTATCAGGAAAAACACTGAATATGGAAAAGCTTAAACCAATAGTGTTATCAGCTCCTGAGCCCCTTTGATGTTTCCCTTACAGCTCTTAAAAGCAAGCTGTGATAATACCAGAATTTAATCTCTCAAGTTGTCCCTCCCCCAAAGAAATGTCTCTTGTTGCAGACAGAGGTTGAGAAAACATAACCTGAATACATACAAAGTTCTTGATTTCCGAAGGACAAATTCGACTGACCCCTAAGTTACTTTGTAACAAAGCATGTTTATGTGGGGGCTGCACTTGTTGATTCCTGAACATTTGCAACTGACGATGGAGAAGCTTTTGAAAGCTGGCAGTACTTCAACATGTGTCAACATTAGGATATCAACATTCTAAAACAAAGGCTTTCCTGGAGCTACAGTGGTTAACAAGCTAGCAAAAGGGTCCTAAAGCCACCCCCACACACCAGTGACACAGTTACTGATACATTTGTATGGTCTGTATTAATAAGATTTACAAGCTACCTCTGAGGATGGTGTCCTTCTCATGAGAGACAGACAGATCAAATATCCATGCTGGCCCATCTTGTGCTAAGTTAAAGAGTAAAACGCAGTGAAGGGTCTCCAAGAGGTCTGGTGACAATGGGGGACAGCTGTGAAAGAGCCAGTGGTGTCCTGGGTGTTGTGTGGAGTGCTGCAAGTATCATGTGTTTAAAACAAAAAAACAACATACCAAACCCCCAAACCAATAAGTGATCTATAAAAGCATCGTCCTCTTCCCTGGATTTTGAGCTTTGCTCTGACCTCTTCATGGAGCATGTCCCATCTGATGAGTGGCATGTTGCAGTGCTGTAATAAAGGTGTTGGGGTGACAAGTCTGTGTGGTGGGAGTGCTATGCTGCAGTACCTGCCATGGCTCAGGCATGCACCAGCCGTGTTAGCATGGTGCTGTTCCCAGACCACTCGGCCTTGCTGTGTGCAATGCAGTGTACTGTGGCAGAATGGCGAGGTTCCCTTGGGGCTGAGTGCTGTGTCTCCAGCACCAGCATGGGGTCTTTGCTTAACCTGCAAAGATCTGGTTATGCACAGCGCAGGAGTTTAAACCACCCACAAGGATATGTCCAGGGTGGTGTTTTCTTCCTATGTTTTTTGTTGTGCTCTGGCAGTTCTTGTTTAATAAATCTGAGATAAAAACCCAGTTCCTGAACCTGTTGAAGATTATGGCCAAGTTTACAGCCACTGCAGAAAGAGGAAAGATTTTAACCTATTGCAACAATCTTATCACCATTCTCCCTCAGCCTGTTTTCTGTACGTGTGAAACTGGCAAACGGGTGAAGCACCTCTGAAACAAATGTGTTAACTGTAATGAGTTTGACTTTGCTTTTCTCTGTACTCTTGCTTTACAAGGACTCCTTACGGTGGTTGGTAAGTTCCCTGCAGCAGGGGTTTGTGTGTGTGTGCAGTACCTAGCGCCAGGAGGTCCCCTCCTACTTGAAACTACTGGACATTTTTCTAATGTACAGAGTAAATAACAATAGCAATCAAAACGTCAGCAATAAAACAATAAAATATGTTAACTGCAATAAAGTACTTTGTGAACCCTCAGCTATATTTTATTGGGCTTTGAGGACTCGTATATCCTCTGAATCTTTATGAATACTTGAGACTACATCTAACAGTGGCGAACACTGAAATACTTGACATTTTCAAGAGGTCAGGATCTATTTTATAATCCTCGAGAATTTCAAATAATTTCTGTTAAACTGTTTGCACTTGAGAGAGTTGCAGTCCTGACGGAGGAGAGCAGGGAAGCAAGGTTGGTCTGGGAGGTTGATCCAGGACCACCGAGGAGCGTGGCTGTTGGACCAAGGGAGTGCACAAGGGGAAGGTGATGTGATGTGTCCCTTCACCTCTGCGCTTTGCTTGTCAGGTGCTTGTGTCTAGCCTCACTGGAGGGCTTCGTAAAGACATGTAAGAGATTGTATAGGCAGGGTCACTACAGAACTTACTGTGTAAGGGATCAGTTTGCCCTTCGGCCTGCTGACCTACCAAAGGGCTATCCGTTCTGCGCATCTGAAACAGCCGCTCGAGAAGGTCGCACTGCTCAGAGTTTTGGCGGAGCCAGGAACTTACGCAGCTCCCCGGGCAGCGGAAGCCACGGTCGGGCCGTGGCCTGGGGGTAATGGCGGCCGGGGCACCAGATAGCCAACGGCCGCATGACAGCGCTCCCGCCGCGGGGGGCCGAGCGGTGCCGGGCTGAGGCCGCCAGGCGGCGCCGTCCTACGCGGGCGGGAGGTGCGCAGTGCGGTCCGCCCGCCGGCGGGGGGCGCGCGGTGCTGCTGCTGCTGGCGGAGCGCGGCTGCGTTGGCCTCCGGGGAGGCGGGAGGGCGTTGCTGGACGCTGTCTGGTACCTGGCAGCGGCAGTTGTCAGTTCACACGTGTGCTGCCGGTGGGTAGGGCAGCTGCCCGATTGTAGCGTTGGGGCGTGCGGACCTCTGGTCCTTTATTAGCCGGTAGCCCGCTCGGGAGGAGCTTTACTCTTTTTTTTTTTTTTTTTTTTTTTTTTGTAAGCGGCTCTGCAGTCGCTGATGACACTGACGTGTTTATTTCTGTGTAATGGCTCTCTCGGGCTGTCGGTCTTGCAGACCCCACCTTCGCCCGCCCTTGCCGTCGTTCAGCAGCACAGAGACGGTTGGGTTTTGCAGCGAGTTTAATTTGGATAAGTCAGCATTCAGGCATGTTAATGCAAGCAGATTTCCATCAGGTGCAGTCCAGCATGGTTTGGTAGTATGTATAGCTAAGTAGTGTGTGTGTGTGTTCTTCAGGGTGAGACCATGGTCAGCTTTTCTTAAGGGTCTGGGGGGGAAGCTGTGTGAGGAACATCTGAAGTCACTTGGATTGTTCAGCCTGGAAAAGAGGAGCCTGAGGGGAGACCTCATTGTGGTCTATAGCTTCCTTGTGAGGGGAAGTGGAACGGCAGCAACTGATCTCTCTGATGACCAGCGACGACCCAAGGGAACGGCATGAAGCTGGAAAGGTTTAGGTTAGATATTAGGTAAAGGTTCTTCACCCAGAGAGTGGTGGAGCACTGGAACAGACTACCCAGGGAAGCAGCCTTGGTACCAAGCCTGACAGAATTCAAGAGGTATCTGGACAATGCTCTTAGACACAAGGTGTGACTTTTGGGATTGTCCTGTTTATAGACAGAAATAAGACAGGAATTAGAAGGGATCCTTGTGGACATTCAGGACATTCCATGGTTCTTGTCAGATTCCGGGCTGGGGAAATGCCCAGGACGAACTTCTGCTCTGGGCCATGCGTCCTGCAGCTTTTGTGCTGTCACAGGCAAAACTGAAAGAGGGCACCTGGGAGGGAGGAGGCTGGGAGTCATGCTATGCTGCTCATTAGCCAGTTGGAGCCTAATCCTGCTTCCACCAGAATCCATGAGAGCTTCATTATTGACTTCAGTGGCAGTTAGCTCCGGTCCCCAGTGTCACATAATCTTCTGAAGCAGGCTATGTCTATGTATGGCTGGGCTATAAGGCAGCTGTGTTTCCTCTTTCCCATCGCAGGCTAAATGAAACAATCAGCATTCATGCATTGAATCCTTCTAAAATAAAACCTCATGGCTACCATCTCTCTGTTTGCTATATTTAACTGTCCGGAAGATTGTCTAATTATATCTTGTGGACAGTTTACAATGTAAATTATTTCCTGCCTTTAAAAAAAAGTCCTGCTTTTAAGATATCTGGCAAGTTTATTACAATGAAATATCAACATTACTCAAGCAAGTCATCAAAAGAACAATTTTTAGCAATGACTGATTTCTAGCATTCACCATACAAAAATATTGCAGAGTGTGATTTTTATTTTAAATAAAATAAATAGAAAAAGCCTGCATGTTTGATCTGCCCAGCATTTGTAGATGTTCAAAGTGGGGTTCCTGCTACCTAGCTGAGGTCCTGAGGTTTCTCCTCTCCCTTAGTACCTCTGCACTTGCTACCCTGAATTGCTCTCAGTTGGATATCTAAAGAAGCTGTTGTGAATGCCCCTTATAAAAGTGCCCCCTTCTTTGGACTTGGCAGCACGGAAAGTTGTTTGACTGAATACTATATATGTCGGGGATGGAAGGGTATCAGGAATGGGCTAAAGATGTTAATAAAAGTGCATTTACAATTGTGCTTCCATGTGGTGGTTTCATAAAATTGTAAGCATTGTTTTTTACAGTGAAAGTATCTTAACATTTTTGATGTTTTAATTTGTTCTCATCTTTTTTTTTGTTTGTTTTTTCTTCCCTACTCAGCTCTTGCCCCTGTTCTTTGCCTCTGGTTTTGTTGGTGAGGATATCACAGTGATGTCTGCATTCAACCTGCTGCATTTGGTGACAAAGAGCCAGCCAGTGGCCCTGCGAGCCTGTGGGCTTCCCTCAGGTTGAATGGGTGCTGCTTGTTGTGTCATGCATAATGAAGGCCCTTTTAGCAATGGGTGTCTCTGCTGCAGGAAACTATGTGCTATGGATTGCTCTGGTTTGTTTAAGTTTTCCTTTGAACCAGAAGATTGTTTGCCTTTTTTTTTTTCTTTTTGTAAAAGTCACTGGCTTGGGTGAGGGTTTTCATATTTGAGATTTGAGGATGCTTGGAAATGCTGTCAGACTTCCTTGTCTAACATATTGTCTCTTATATTTAATGTTATTTTCCTCATTCTTGGCAAAATCAATGGAATTAAATTGAAAATAATTTATTAAATCCTATTTATAATTATTTTTAAAAGATACATAGAAGAATTTACTGTTTTGATTGCTATTAAATCATAGGACCTAGATTTTTTTCCAAAATCTTTAGTAGTGTACTACTCTATGTGTGTGTAGTAGTGTACTATAGACACACTCTATGTGTCCTTCTTTACGTGTTATTATGGACTAAATATAGTGTGCTGAAAAAGATGTACAAAAAGTGTGCAGAATTTAAAACTTAATTCTTTCATTCCTCTGACAGCATATTTTTTACTTACTTAACACTTCTCTAAATAAATGAATGGAAACATCCAATTCAGTGCTCAGATGCTGCTGCACTTTTTATGTAAGGTCCAGGTTTAGCTATTAGGTCTGTGAAGGGTAGCACTAAGAGAAATCTCCATGAACTGGTTATAACCTGAAGACCTTGAGCCTGAGTATTTTATGTTTCACTTAAACAGCAACAGTATTTGTCATGTTTGCATAATAATATAGGTGTGTGTGGTTACATGAGAGAAAATAAAAGCTGCACTGAGCTAATTTTGAACATTAGTAGGAATTTTCTTGACACCCTAATAAAAAAGATACAATCCTAGCTGATCAGTATTTGAAGCATCAAAGAAAGAACCAGCTTAGGTGTTTGCACTACACTCTCAGCTGGTTCATAAGGGTGCAAAATGTTACAAGCTCTTTTTCCCAGACCTGGACTTAACAAGCATATGGATTTTTTTTCAGGGGTAAGACCTCAGTTTTCAGGCTGATGGATTTTTCCAAAGCTGATTGTGCTTTATTTCAACTAAATCTGAGTCCAATTTTTGCAGCGTTTTTGTTTCCCCCCACATGTGCACAAAACTCCCATTAACCTAGATAGGAGCTGCAAACATATTAAGGAAGAGAGAGAGAGTAGCCCACATTGTGTCAGCCTGACCTTGGTTTCCTGTTATATTTGCTGCTGAGCCAGATTTAAAATCCTAAAAATATAGGGTAAGCAAATTTCCTTAGCCCTCATTGTGCACCTTTTGAAGTAACACTCATATTGCTGGTGTCAGCCTTAAAATGGGGGCACTTAATCTTCTGGCCATTTTATTCCTGCTCTGAAAAGGAGACTTCAAGAGATGTTCAGCTAGAAACACAGCCTGTGGGAGGTTCTGTTGTTGCATACCTGTTTGCAAAGCATTGCATTAGCTCTTCTGTCAAATTGTTTTTCTGGTGTAATCCAGTAGTCACATTTTGGAATAAAAAACTCATAACATTACTGTTTATTCCTGTCCTTTTGATCCATAACTGTGCAAACTTTAATAGATTAAGTTCCTCTGACTGGCTGTTTTATAGAGATATATATATAGAGAGATATTTATATATAATAAAGACAAATTCATATGCTAACAGTGGAATAATATACAATCACATATCTCACATATTTTAAGAGTAATCTAAAGTCCCCAGATGCTTATAAAATCATGTAGGCTTGTGTTGCCTTTCGTTTGTTTTTTTTTGTGTGTGTGGTGTATTGAGGGGTTTGCAAGTAAGTGGTCTAGCATATATCAAATTAAACATGGGAACAAGACCTAGAGGCAACATCTGCTTAAATGCCACAATGCACTGTGACTTTACCTTGTGAATATACAGAAAACACCCCAAGTTCTCAGGATTTTTTTTAGAACATAACACTGAGTTAGTACTTTTCCCACCATCCAGTTCTGCACAAATCGCAGCCCTGCAACATACCACCCTGCCTGCTGAGTCTGGAACAATGTCAAGATTGGTCTGCTTTTTATTCAGTGGCAAATTCCATATGGAAGGATACTTCCTAACCTTCTGGAACCTCTGCCTGCTCAGTGTAAGGGAGCAAAGTGTCGGCAGAGCTGTAAATTGATCTTTCAAACACAGTTTTAAACTCCATGCAGTTAAATATTTTTAGGACAAGGACCTGAATGAAAGTATCAGTTCAATTTCTACCCTTGAAATGTACTTCTGTCCTTCCTGTAAGGAATGAAGTAATGCAATGCAATTTTTAATATAAAATTACAGTTGTAGATCAGAAATAAATGATTTTCTTTCCCAAAAAGTTAAATGAATGAAATAACTTTAGAAAGTATTTTAGAACAGGGATGACCTTCTGTTTTTTCCTTTGAAACAGTGTTTTGTGAGCATGTGCAAGTTACACTGGATCAGTTGTGCTACTGAAATGTTTTTACTTGGTCTTTTTCTATTTGTGTACTAGCACCTGGAGTGTGGATCAGTTCTTCCAAACTGTATTTTAAAGTATTTTTTTGTCTGAAGTTAAGACTAAACATTTCAACTTGTGCAAACCTAGTGAACTATTTGCCTATAACATTTTTTATAGCGGACATGGTAAAGTCAGAGTACGAGCAGGCACTGCCAGTAGATGGCACTAAGTATATGCTGTTTTAAATGCCCGGCACTATGTGGAAAGCTTCCCATTCAGGAGTCATTCGAACATAAAGTACACCCTTAGACCTTACGAACATTTATTTACACGTATTTTAAGAAAGCCTGAACGTTGGGGAAAAATCACATCGGTCTATGCTTGTGTGCAAACTACCTTCCCATTAGTTCAAGGTTTCTTCTTTGCCAGTAATGATTACAGCTTCATTGTGCCTTGTTGTGTGACGTAGTGGTGTTGCTCCTTGAGCCCATTTTAGTAGAGTTGACTGCTCTAAATTTCTTTGGAAAAGTAGGATGCACCCAGCACCTGGAAGGATTTAATTCACAGAAATGAAATATTTTAAAAATAACCAACAATAAAAAAACAAACCACAGCAACCCCCTCCCCAACTTTTAATGTAAAAACTATTTTAGCTGTTTTAACTAGCTGATACCAGTAATAATTATGCAGGTTCCATGTACATATGTTTTCTGTAGCAGATCACCAACCTATTAAGTGAAAAGGTAGCTTATTTTGCTTTGCTGTGTCTTCTAATTACTATGGGTTCTCATTTCCTAAAAAAGTCCTTTATTTCTCTAACACTTTGAATGTCATGCTGCTTACATCACAATTTTTGCATGGGATAATTTGGCTTTTCCTCTCCTGTAGATGAAAGAAAATTATGATGCTTGTAAAATTAAGTAAAAGTAATAAGGAAGAAATTACAGAGGTAGACTTAGGTTTGGTTGTTTTTTGTTTTTTTTTTTCCTGTATGAAATAATAAAGTTGTAAAGAATATGAGATTGTTGTGAAGTGTTTAATTACCAAAATAAGTACTATTAGGAAACCATACTTTTCTAGGATTAGATTGAACCACAGTACATCTGTATGAAGATGGTGCTGGGCATATGGTGTAAGTCTTTTAAAAGTAAACATCTATAGTATAGTTTCTCAAAACTTGTTTCATTAAATCTTTGTTAATTCCAAGTTTCTGTATAGTGTATTTCCATAAAATTGAAATGAAGTGTTAGTAAACAGAAAATTGCTGGGTCTCAAAATTGGATTTTTAGTAGTAATCTGTTAACATAAAGGATTACTTTTAGGAGCAGATCTTGCAAACGCTTACATAATGTGAGTTCTTCATATGCATTTGTCCCTCTGAGCTTTCAAACTGCTTGTGTCAGTGAAATTATCTGTGTGTGTGGTGTTTGCAGGATCTGCCTTTAACAACAAGTCTAGAAAATACCTTAGCATCCTGTGTTCGAAGTATGGTAGTTGCTATCAAATTGTGCATGACTTAAGTATGTCTAAATGTTTCCTATTGTATGTTTCTATGTTCAGAACTGTAACTTTCATAACGTATGTTGTAACTTTCCCATAGCTTTCCGGAATGTGTATCTCCAAAGATGTACTGTTACAGATGTCTGTTCGCATGGTCTGAAAGAAAATCAAAGTAAGACTGATAAGTTGTATAGCAAAAACCCAACAGTATGGCTGTGGTTAAATGCCTGTCAATGTTTTCATTATAAATCCCTATTTTCTGGGATTTACATCTTGAACGAAAAAATTTGCTCTGGGTTTAAATATGTCATATAAGATCTTAGATGCATGTACTTGATCCTCAGAAGTGGTTGGGGTGGGGGACAAAAATTAAAACTCATTTCTGTGAAGCTAAATTAAAACCAAAAAAAGCAAATATCAATCTGGAGCAAAAGTAGATTTTTAAACTTAAAGACAGTCTTATGAATTACCTGGTGTACTGCCTCCCAGCAGGCCTGAGGAATTTGATAACTGCTTGAAAAGAATCTTGAAAACAAGCAGGATGTGAGCACAGCATTAAATAGCATGTGAATCAGTTTATGTGTCATTATTATATAAATACCTGTGTGTATGTGTGCCTTCTAGTCATATGACAGTGGAATGCTGTATTATCATAATAGACCATAACATGATCATATTTTTGTAATGGCTTGGAAATGGGTTTTAAAATTAACCTTGGTATATGCTGCTTTCATGGTAGTATGTTTGATGCTAATCTGTATTTACAAATATTTATTTTGTACAATAGTATCCAGTCTAGAATGTCTTATTAAATACAATTAAGAATGAAATTTATTTGTAGGTATCTCATCAGGAGTAATACTCATAATGTGCCTCATGCTTGCAAAACCTGGGATCATAAAGAAGACAAGAAACCCTTTGTTAATGCACCCTTTTTGTTTGTACCCCGTTTTTCTCCCTTCTTCACTCCTTGCTTTGGTGGAGTTTTGTACTCTCCCTCTTCTGCTCAATAGACAGAAGGTGCTTGTCCCTGCCTTGTATGGGTGAAGGCTCATCAGTGGCTCTGGCACAGGGATGATGAGACCTTTCTTGTGCTCCCAGACCACGTGTAGAGCCAATTTCTTAATGTGTTCCCTGATGGATCTCATGGTCATTTGCTTTCCCTTCCTGCTCCCATAAAGGACCCACCACAAGCCATTTCTACCCTTCTTGCAGGAATGTTTTAATTCTGGGACCTCATAAATTTCCTGTGTTCCATTCCTGTGCCCTCTGCAGCTCAGGCTTACTGTGTTTTCTGCTTAGTTTGGTGTGGAAAATACAAAGTTTCAACACTAGTGGTGTTTCTGTGTTTTAAAGTTTCCCATGAAAAGCTACTTTTTTAGTTATTGGACTGTCTTTTTATAACAGGAGGTCTGAGAACTCCTTTAAGGACTGCTCTCACTTTTCCCCCTTCAATTAAAAGCAACCCCTGGTTTTGTCCTTTCTCTGAGGAGTACATGATGAAAGTTGCAGAGAAGAATGTAAAGTAAAGGAGGGATAACACACAAGAAGGAAGGCTATTTTATATATCACTAAGCTGAGGGAAAGCAAGGAAGAAAAGATGCAAGATGTGTGTGTAAACCCTGAAGTCAGTAAGAGTATGTTGGAAAATGATGGAGCAGGTGATCTAGGGATCACCTAGGGGATGTGTGAGCTTGGAATTTGATAGTACATTGAATAGGTCTAGAGTGTGGACTGGGAGTCGTGCCCTAGAGACAAAAACGTTACCGTAACTTAGCTGTTAGGTTAACCACAGGTTGCTACAGCACAGGTAGTGATTTTCGGGGAAACAAGTCAGGAAGGGGCTGTGTTTGGGGTACAATAATGCCCCCTGCTCCAGCTGGAGGAGAGGTGCTTGTGGGATGGTAGCTGCTGGCAGCTCAGTTCTGGAGCTGGCAGCTTTGGGCACTGCAGGTAAGAACTCCGTGCTCAGTGCTCTGTTCCAGGTCAGGAAGTCCCAAAGAGAGCAGAGCAGAGGAGAGCTCAACCAAGTCATCTTAAAGCCCTTTTATAGGGCTTTACCCCATCTTCCTGACCCATAAACCATGGCTGAATTCTACAGACATGTAGGGAAGTCCAGAAGGCTTTTTAGCAAAAGAAGTTGGCAGTAGTTAAACTTTTTGTCTAGCTTTAGTCCTGAAGCAGTTTGAGAGGGGAGGGGGCTACAGTGTTTTCCATGATGGCCGTAGCAGAGCAAGAGCTGGAACACACTGTGTTTCTGCTGTTCTGGTCCTCATCCTGGATGTATCCCCCAGTGCTTGAGACGTGGGATGAAAGGCCATGGAGCTGGCTGTGCCTCCTCGTGTCTTTGCTAAAAGGGTTCTTCTGTAGTTGGAGAAGGACTGAGTTTTGCAGGGGTTAGATCTGGGCTGCTATGGGGAATTAGAAGAGGAGGAAGACGTTCCCCCTCCACACTCCTTTCTTCCACCCCTATCCTCAGTATAGATCGTGGCACCTTGATTCTTGAAACAAGTTGCTCATTTTGCAGGCCACACATCACTATTGTTGAGGAAGCAGCAGGAGGAGTTAGCAACAGCCGGCATGCCACAATAAGCTACTCACAACTGTGGTAACCGCTGGCAGATGCTGACTTTTTAATTGTTCCTGCTGCAGGGTTAAACCTTTATTAAAGCTGTGTGAATAAACTTATTCTGATGGCTTACTGAAATACTTTAAATGCAAAAGGTAGCAGAAAGCACTCTTACTGAATTCATTTTAATTCTTCTGTTAATAAAGTGCCTTTCCAAATGTTATGCACCCTTTTATTGACTCTAACAGAAATCTACTGACCAGATACAGAGTGCTCAGGGTCTCTGCCTTTCTTGTTTTTAATTTAAACAAATGTAGCGTCTGTGAAAGGTGCTAGGATCATATCTGCAAAACAAAAGTCTGTTTATCTATTAGGAGAGAGGAAGAGAAATCCATCATTATATATAAATGTTCCACCCTCCACTACTGTACCAATAGATCTTAATCTTGTCTTTCCTGGTTTGCATCCAAGAGTAAGGCAAATAGGTCAGCTGCCCCAGGCACTCTATTTTTGGCCATCTCTATTTTGGCCATCACTGGAGAAGAGGAGACTCAGGGGAGACCTTATCGCTCTCTACAACTACCTGAAAGGAGGTTGTAGCAAGATGACGGTAGGTCTGTTCTACAGGGTTAACAGTGAGAGGGTTGAAGCAGGGAAGGTTTAGATTAGATATAAGGAGAAAATTCTTTATTGAACGAGCTGTGAAGTCTTGGAATAGGCTGCCCAGGGAGGTGGTGGAGTCACCGTCCCTGGAGGTGTTTAAGAAACATTTAGATGTGGTACTTGGGGACGTTTTTTATTAGTGTGTTAGTGGTAGGTATGGTTGGACTTGATGATCTTAGAGATCTCTTCCAACCTTTGTGATTCTGTGATCTCAGCAGAAAGAGTAGCAAAATTGGAAGTTTATCTTGTAATTAACTTTTCCTTCTCTTAATTGAAAGGGCTTCTATTACCAACCTCTGCTGAGTAGCCATGTGCTGCTGTCACTATAGTACTGGTGAAGAAAGCAGCTCAAAAAGCACCAGGGGATGCTGCCTTCAGCACCACTGGCCAGCACAGGGGGGTGTGGAGTCCTCAGTGGTTGCAATTTTGAAAGGCTGTGAGACCAAGATTGTAGCTGGTAGTGAAATTTGTTTTGTTATCGTGAGATAAGAAAGTAAAGTAGACATCCCAGGAGAGGACAAAGGAGCTACTTTTCTTTCCCCTTTCCCCACTATGCAAAATCTTTTATTCATTGTTTTTTGTATTCATGGAGAGGGGAGGCAGCTTCAGATTTCTTTCCCAGGACATCTTTTTGGCTTATATGGCTACCTTGGCCATGTAACCTGCCACAAAGACACTCACAGACTTGTGGAAACAGCAAAGCAGCTTCCATTCCCATGGATGCCACCTGCACTGGAACCACTAAGGGTTCCTGTACCACTTTCTTTGGAAAGAAGAGATGCATTAGTTGGGAGTTTGGGGATTTTTTTGTAGTGCTTGAGAAATTTGCTGCCTTACATCGGTGATCTCTGATGATGACTCAAGATATATACGTTTGTAAAATACATGAGCCGTGCTGATGACCAGGTGTTAAAAATAAACCTGACAGCTGTGTTACTGGATTGCATAGGAAGCTTGCAAATTTGCAAAGAAGGGGCTTGCCCTTCCCTTGTGGCCATGTGACCTTGCTAGGTGTTAAGTAAATAATTTTTTAAAAGACATTTAATTTTTGGGTGGTGTTCTTTTAAGATAGAACCTGGCATTTGACCCAAAATTGTAACTGTTGTCCTGGTACCTGGCTTTTGGATATTCAACGCACAATGTAGTGGAAATGGTCTTCGCCCCATTACTCCTAATGCTTGCATGAAACTGCGAATGGTATTTCAACAGCAAGTGGGAGTTACCTACAACAAAAAAGCAAAGGAGCTATCTCTCAGAGAAGAAATATAGATCTGTTTTTCAATGTGTAAATCTTTTATGTGGGTTTGGTTTTTTTTTTTTAATGGTGAAGTTTGAATTTTGCTTAAATGACCTCCCAACGTTTCTGAGTTCTTTTGCAGTATCTACCCTGGTCAGCAGCATGCTTCAGAAATTAAAAGTCTGTAATGGGATTATTCCTAAGCAGAGAGAGAGGCAAAACTGTGAACAAGAGGCATAAAATGTGTAAATGAAATTTGAAATGACAAAAATGAGAAATTCCAATTTTAATAATACTGAATGGTAGCTATGGCACATGTAAGGATATTTGTTTATATAAATGTATACAAGCATTTTTTAGTCTTGCAGCATTCCTCTTAATGTCAGTTTGAGATAATTTGCCATTGATGACTAAGGTATGATGCATTCATGAGGGAACAGGCTTTGGGAAGCAGAAAGATGTATACTCTCTGTTTATATGTTTATATGTATATAGAACCAGATACTGTGATCTGGTCTACATTCATAGACCCTTATGTAGTTTTTGGAGCTGTGCATATTCTCAAGGGTCTGTCCCTACAGGTCACATTGCAGGATTGGGGCTGGGGTGATATAAGAATAGTAAAATGTGCTGGAAGGCCCCTAAAGAAACCTGCCTGGGTATATTAAAAGAAGTAATACTGAAAACTAGAAGCCAAATTTATTATATGGCTGTGCTCTGCTGGAACATTTGATCTTTCTGTATTTAATTCAGGAATTCTTAATGGTATGTGCTCAGTGCATGACTGTAATGTCCATTAAGGCTAGTGGAACACAAGCATATGTAGAAGGGGGAAAGTGTAAGCTGTATCTTCCACCCAGTTGAAATGTTGGGTTAGTTTCAGTGATAGGAAGGAACAAAACATAAAATAAAATCATTGGAACAGTTCAAAAGACTTATTTGAAGAAGAAAGCCATAAGGCAAAATGCCACCATATTTCAAGGCATGTCAGACACTAATCACCACCTTCTGGCACTGTGGAGCAGGTGAAAGGCTGAGTGGTGAGGAGTAATGGTCTGCTGACTTGTGTCCATCTGTCTGGACATATCTCATTGCTAGATTTCTTATGGTTGCTTATATGGAAGGAAATGGCACATGCCTGTATTATGAACCACAGATTTGAAAAGGTCAGTTGAACTGGAATTTATATGTGAGGTGAGATGTTTAATGTCTTCATTATCAGGTCAACACCCAGAAAATACTTTTGATTCACTTCATTTGTACCGAGGACTCCAGAGCTGAACTCTGAAATGCCCATAGTCTGCAGATGAATAGTAGATGGCATTGTGCATGGTGTTGCTTTTCAGAAAAGCCATTCCTAAGCACAGGAATTCTGTGAAGGCTCCAAAACAGTTTCCATTGGTGTTTATCTCACCCTCCTTAGCTTTGTTTTTGGGGGTTTTTTGGTTTTTTTTTAATGTTTATGCCTTTTCTTCACAAAGCCTTCCGTGTTGCTCCAGGATCTCAACAGCTTTTAGCACTGCTGTAACCGTTGTCAAAAGGATGAAGGCAGATGACCTCAAGTGAAAATGCTGGTGCCTGTTTGTGGAACAGTTGCCTGCACACCGCTCTTCTAATGACCCTAACCAAGGTACCAAGGTGTGCCGATTAGAGAGATTTAATCTGACCTTTGATCCTGCAGTGGAATGTAAAGAGAATTTGGTCTGCCCTTGCAGGCCCATGTTCACCTGTCCTAACAGGAGGGTCTAACTGGACTTAGGAACATAGCTGTCCTGGGCTCTTACAAAAGTCATTGATGAGAGCATTGCCTCCCAAGAACATGTAAGATCCAATCCAGAGTCCTAGTACAGATCCACTGAATCCAGATTCTTTATGGTGGGGGTGGTGAGACACTGGAACAGGCTGCCCAGAGAAGTTGTAAATGCCCCATCCATGGCAGTGTTCAAAACCAGGTTGGACGAGCCCTTGAGCAACGTGGTCTAGTGGAAGGTGTCACTACCCATGGCAGGAAGGTGATCCTTAAGGATGTTTAAGGTCCCTTCCAACCCAAACCATTCTAAGATTCTATGGTACTGACAGTGTATTTAATTTTAACTCTCCTCTCCCTTGAACTGTGTAATTTGCAAATGAACTCTAAGCCTGTCTTTAAGCCTGAGTTGCTGGAGAAGTTTGCTGCCTCTATAGCACCCCTTTTCACAGCCTATAACTGGTCCTTTCTTTGGGGAACCAAATCGAGGAAGATGGCCAGCCCGCACCTTTATCCTCTGCTTTAGTAACAAGTTTGAGAACAGCTGCATTACTAGTAACAGTTTCTCTAATATTGGACATATATTTGTGTAGCTTTAATTTGTCCCTTCCCAAGATACAAGCAGTTGGCTTGAATATAGTAGACTTCTCATATGTGTTGTTGAACAGTTGAAAAAATAGAAGCAGCCACTCTTGTCCTGGAAGTTGAGCTCTTTTGTCCCTTTTGCATGTAATTTTTTTCCTAACCAAAGGACTGTATTCCTAGAATCTCAGCCCATAATTTTTAGGATTCATTGTATTTTATTGAGGCTTGTAGGCTAGCACTGTTTCAGATCATATATCCTTGCATCTTCTACAGACTGCATCCTCTGCAATCAGGGGTGAGTTTTGCTTTACCTTCTTGGCTCTTTGAAGTATGGAAATAGTGCAATCTATTTATTGCCTAAGTAGAAGTTGGACTTGATGATCCTTGTGGGTCCCTTCCAACTGGGGACGTTCTGTGATTCTGTGATACTATTTTTTTTGTTGCTAGCAGTTAAATAAGAGCAATTAATTGAATAGGGCTGTTCTTAAATGCTGAGGTCTGGGCCAAAAGATTTCCTTTATGATTTGTAGTGAAACTATAGCTTTTAGCTGAGGTATACTCCATTAAATTACAAACCTGAAGAGTCTTTTGTTGGGGTAGGTTGCAGTTTACTCTAGTGCAGTTTGGCAAAAATCCCCTGTAGACATAAATACTTGTCTGTATTGTAAAACAAACAGTTAATTATTGAAAACAATGGGAAAAAAACCCCGACAATAAACCAAAACCCTTTTGTAACACACTTCCTACTTCTGATCTATGTCGTGGATCAGGTGGCATATAAAAATTTTCTTGTTCATATAGTGAGGCCCTTGATTGAAGAACACTAGCTTTCTAAACCAGATGAAAAATGATTCAGGGAGAGTAAAGAGGAAATATTGGCCATTCTTTAAATATTCAGGATTTTTTCTGACATTTTCCAAAGTGAAGTAACACTTACTTTGCTTTTTTGCTGCATCTAAAGAGCAAATAGAATTTTTTTTAAATAATTAGTATACTTTGAAAAGTGAAAAGGTGTTGGTTTGCTGCTCTCTAGAGTAGTGTTTAATACTGCTGTTAAAGATGGAAGACCCTCTCTCAAACCGTTTCTTTCTGAGCTGCGTAATGCAGCATAACAATAGCTATTTATATAATGCATAACCTTCCTTTCCCTGTTAGCTATACTTTGAAAGACTTATTAGTCCTGGAGCCATGCATGTTCAGAGAATAAAAACCTCCAACGTTTGACATCTTTAAATAAGCAACCAAATGTTATGAAGAACAAACCTCACTTACAGTTAGGAAACAATATTTACATTTAAGGTTGAAAAGCCAGGATGTAGGAAAATTTTGCTAATTTGGAAGGTGACCTTTAAGTGCACCAAAACCAAATAATTTGTAAGCTATGGCACAGGGCACATTCCTGCAAAATTTGTGTGAATACTGCTTTAGTGGTTCTTGAAAGACAAACAAAGAGACCTGGAATGAAATCTTTATCCCTCTCCCAAATAAGATTGAAGCTAACAAAGGCATACAGCAGTGCTCTTTCAAAGCTTGCCATTAAAATGAAGGCTCTGCAGAACAGCTAATGAGATGGCTCAGGGTGGAAAACAATCTGTTTTTAAGAATGTTTAGATCAAAAGTAATTTCTAATCTATGAAATAAAGTCGCTTTTCAATACCTTTCTTTCACTGGTAAAGCTTTTTATGTTTGCACTATTTACTTCAATCAGATGTTTTCAATTTTACTTTTTTCCTCCTGGAAATACTTCCTAGGGTTAGTCAGTAGTGACCAACAGCATTATTCTTTTTCTCTCTCTCCTATTCTCCCATCCCCCACACATTAAAAAAATGAGACAAGAAGAGGGGGAGGAAAAAAGAAACATCTTTTCTTCAATGATTTGCAAGCATCTGTGCTTTAAGCTACTTTTTATGAACACTTCTTAGTAATGACTCAAGGTAAAAAAGCAGAAAAGCATCCAATGTTAGGAAATTGCAATCCAATACCATGTAATTTAAACCTGCCATTGCCTCTCCTGTACTAAATGACATACAGATGGGTAGCTCTGTTCCCTCTATTTGGGAACACAATTGGCCTTTTTATGAGTGTATATACATTTCTAGCACAAAATATTTTTGTTCAGACTGTTTATTTCTAATTGTACCATATTTTAATTACTGTCATAATTAGAGTGCTTTTTCCCTGCCATATTTTGTCAGCCAATTTTTGCAAGCAATTATCCAAGTTATTTGAATATTTGGCAGTTTCTGTTATTACTTTGGAAGTTTTCGTTCTCAAAAGCAAGCTTATTGTTATTTTTTCTTTCTAATGTGATGTGAGTTTCTGCACTATACAAACATTTTTTTTACAGTAATCCTTATGTACTCCTTGGATTTTCTGTGTGAACTCAGCAAAGCATAAGAGAAGATTTTCAAAGGAAGGTTTATTGTTGAACCTTGTATGTCTTTGTACGTAAAGAAATTGTTCACAAAGAAATTACTTGCTCCTTGGGGCTCCTACTCTAATGTTTCAAGAATGTTGAAAAAATACAATGTTTCATACTATAAAGTAGAAGGAGAGGGATGCAATTAGAAGTTAAACCAACTTTATTGGAACTCTAAAGATTTATAATTGTTTTTCAGCTGCTTTAAAAGGTAATGAAATTGTTGGATATTGTGGATGAACACCGTATGCCCATTACCATCAGTCTTCAATATAGATGTCTTGTAAAGAACGTTTCAACTGTAGATGTTTTGGGTTTTTTTGCAGCTTTTCTCTTTTTTCATCGTGGGAAAAATGTTACTTTCTTGTGAATGATAGTGTGTGCAACAGTTTAGTGTATAACACACTGAAGGGCTTTGGCTGTAGCACATTGTCACTGCTCCAGTGGAATCACCTGGCTCTCAAGCAAAATTCTTTTTTAAACTTGGATTTGAAGAAATAATCAGCTGCAGTTCAGCTGAGCCATTCTTTGTGCATTAGGGACCGGTCTGGTCATTGACAAGTGAATGCAGAAGCTATGCTATGGCCGTCTGCCAAAGCAGTTATTCAGGATTTAAGCTAAAAAGGCTCCTTCTCCCATATCCTCTCCCTCTGCAGGGTCATGCAGGGATAAAAAGGACTATAAGATGGTCTTTTCCCAGGAGGAGCTGAGGAAGCGGCTGACACCCTTGCAGTACCATGTCACCCAGGAGAAGGGGACTGAAAGGTAAGGCAGGATGAAGGAAACACAGTCCCTCCTCTTACTGGCACTTCCTCACCTTCCCCACCAAGTTTGGATTCTGGTCTGTTGGGTTTTTTTCCCTGGGATTTCCGCACTTGTTTACTAACCCCTACAAATTAACACCACTGCAAAGACAACCATCTGCAGCACAGGGGCTGAGGCCAGGGGTATTGGGTGACTTTTTCTTTTAATGAACCCTGCACGTCATATAAAGTCACCGGGCTCATGGCTGGAGTCTGTTTTTAGTTTACTACAAAATGTGTGGAAGTAATAGCGATTTAGGTACCCTTTTTTTGGAAGACATCTCAGTAAGCAGAACCACGAGTGAAATGGCCCTGTGCCAGAAGGCTGGAGTTTTGAAGGTGGCTATTGTAAGTATAGACGTTTTGGCTGCAGAAAGAAGGTAGCATAATTTAGTTCTTTTCCACCCCACTCCAATTTCTTTTTGAAGCACATGTGGAGAAGGTATTTATTGGCTCATTTGTGGCTGGAATGTCAAAAATTTTCAATAACTGCCCTCACATGGCTTTAGTCGCTAGAAGCCAGCCTCTAGTCTTGGAGAAAAAGAAAAAAAAAAGGACTTGCTTCCAAGACTGTTTTTAGTGAATAAAGTCTGTCTCTCAGCTGATTCCAGCATGAAGGTAACTTGCCAAGGCCTGGCCATTTTTTGTTGTTGAATTTACACCTTTGAGGTTGGCATAAGGCACTGGCTTTACCTCTGCTCCAAACCTACTAACGATGTAACGGTTTCTTTTCTTTCGAGACTAGAAAGGGCTCTCCCCTGCACACAGGGTCCCAGTTAATGGGCAGCACTCCTGACAGTGTGACAGTGTGTAAAAGTGCCTGAATTTGCTGGGGATGGTTCCCCCCTTCACCCCAGCTGCTTTTGTCCTCCCACAGCCCCAGAGGGGCAAGGGGACATTGGCCTCTGCCGGGAGGCCTGTCTTTCCCCCAGCCCTCCTTACTCTTGTGTATGGGACCAACAATGTGATTTAATGCACACAAACAATCGGAGATTAGGTCATTCTTAAAAATCCTGTTTATAAAAAAAAAAATTGGACCCCATAAAAAGGGTGAAAGGATAATAAAAACAAGCTGCTGAGCACATAGGCTTTTTGTTGGGCTGGCACAGCTGATTCGTATTAGATGAATGACCTCTTAGCCTTTTAGATTGTTAACTTAGGAAAATATTCCCTTAAAGCTGTAATATTGCTTTTCAACTGAAAATATAAGGCACACACAGCTTGAAATCATGGACCAATTATTTCATTTTCAGCTACAGTGCCTCTGTTGCCCTGCAGCCCATCATGGCCTGACCCAGCACCATGGCTTCCCAGCTCCCAGGCAGCAGGCATCTTCCCATGCACTTCAGACCTCTGCCTTCACACCTGAGCCCACCACCCATGCTCTTCCTAAAGGCAGACCTAGGGAAGTGTGTCATGTTGAACTACACATCAAACAACCCATGTTTACAAAACCTTACATTTCACTTGCCAAATAGGGGGAGATTCCATTTTTTCCCTCTTTTTGTTGTTGTTGTTGTGTCCTTTGAACTGTGGGACAATTCACTTCCTCTTGCATGATACATAACACCTGAGGCACACTAATTGGGACATTCCCCTTTTCCTGTGCCTGCTTTATTTGCTGCTTTTGATAAAAAACAACTGCCAACTTTTAAATTGTGCCTTTTTTAGGTAACATTTTTTCTGAAGTCTTAGCTAATTTAATAATTAAAAAGAATCAAAATTCCTTTACTTATTTTTAAAATGTAGTGTTGTTGTTTTCCCAGTGCCTTTGAGGGGGAGTACACACATCATAAAGCTCAAGGAATATACAAATGTGTTGTTTGTGGGACTCCTTTATTCAAGTGAGTATGCTAAATATAGTTTTGAGATTTCTATCTCTTAGTTTATGTGCTGTGTTCTTGTGTAATCTTGTGTATATTCCAGTACCTAACATATTTGTATAAGGCCTTTTAAGTCATTCAAATTGATAAGTGGTACAAGAGAAGCAATGTAAATAATGATGCTATAGTAGAATTAGTCTTATTGTAAAGATAAAAAAAATTAATAAATAAATAAGACAGTAAGATAATTTGACAGGAAAAAAGTAAGTGGTTGTTGGTTTTTTTTATATGCAGTATGCCAAGTAATTGTGAGGCAGTCTTTCACTAGGTTTAAAGACACTGAGTTTTGTCTGTTAGCCTTACTCACAGGTAGCTTTGAAGTCTGGATCCTGTGTGGCAATGCTGCATCCATCCTACAGCATTGTATCTGATAATGGAGAATAAAGTAGATGGGTTTTTTTAGAATTCAAGCAGTTAAGAAAATAAAACCCAGAAAAATTGCATTACTTACTGAATTTTCATCCATCTGAATTAGCACTTGTGAATAGCTGCTTTAGATACTGAAGAAAGGATTAAGAAAGGAGAAATAACTTTTGTGTCTTGCCTGAAAAATTCTCTGTAGAAGTATTGTAGGAATTATGGCTCCAGATTTGGTGCTAGAAACTCTGCTGGTTAAATTCTCTCAATCACTGCATTGTTCTGCATGGATTGTCATGTGTTTTTTCTTATTTCTCTCTGCTTGTGTTTGTTCTGATGAAGAATTTTTTTTGCTTGTTTTTTCCCTTGGTTCACACTGACTCAGTCCTTTTCACTTGAAGAGGTACCTTTACAGCAGCAAGCAGGATGGCCAGTGTAGCACAAGCAATAGAGAAAATTTGGTCAGTAATAGGATGCAAAGAAGAATAAAATTGATGCAGCTCCAGAATCACCAGATATGGCAGTGACAGTTGATCTCAAGAGGCTGTCTGTAAAGGTGGAAAGAAGCACTTCATCTCTGTTATGTTTGATTCCTATGTTAGGAGGGTTACCTGCAGAAACTTCAGTAATGTGAATCTTTTGAGCTGGAAAACTGTTACAAAGTCTGCCAAGACAATATTCTAATGTCATGTGTCACTGTGGTGCTTGGCTTGGGGGTACAAAGTGGGGATCTAAAGTCTCCATAACCTGGTTTTCTACTTTGCCATTTAGACATTCCCATGCTAATATTTTATGGGGGAAATCCTGACTTAGTTGAAGTCAATTCAGATTTGGCAAATGAATCCAATGGAGCCAGTATTTCACCTTCTACCTTCAAGACTGGCTTCTTTTCTGTCGTCTGCAGGAGAAAGAGTAGGGGCTTTTTGTGGGGTGAAATTTGGACAGCAGTAGTTCACACAAACGAATGTGAACTAGTTTCCAATTGCTTTTACAATTATATGGGAAATAATGCAATATGAGACTTACCTGTGATTATCTCAAGTGTGCAGTATGCTTTGGCATAGTCTTGACTTTTTTGACTTAATGAGTTGGATTTCTTTATATGAAATGAGATGTTTGGAAACTTCCCTGTTTTCAGATTCTCTTTGAGACTTCACATGACTTTTATGGGAGAAGAGAGAGGGAAACAGGGAAGTTTCTGGTTTTTTGTTTGTTTGGTTTGGTTGTTTGTTTTGGTTTTTGTTTTTTTTTTAAATTTTTAATAAATCACAGGCCAGTGAGCACCTGAATAAAGCACCCAGCTCATTGTGTCCCAAGGCTGGAGTAGCCTTAGCCCAATCTCCCCGAAGTCTTTATGTTGCTTTGTGAGCTCTTGCCACCTCAGGTCTACATCAAATTCAGCCACTTGTTCTGAAGTGGCTGGCAAGGGTGGGAACAAATGAAGAGGGCAATAGAGGTTCATCTTCTTTTGTTTGTTGACTCCAAAATACAAGTATGTAATGTCTTTCTCAACTAGGGAGGACAGATTCCTGCATCTTGGTGACTACTTCTGCCCAGGCAGCTAAAATAAATGTGAAGGAAACACGGCTAAAAAAAACACCAAATGTATGCTGTTTACTAAATTTTCTCCTGAGAATAGAAATCACTGAAGTATTTTCTTAAGAATAAGGTGGTAGTACAATACAAGTAAAGTTCATTGCTCTGTTTCAAATGCAAGTTGCTTTTGTGGTGGCAGCTTTTGTGGTCTTTTTTTTTTTTTTGAATTTCCAGATAGTCATCTGAAACTTGCATTTCCATTTGTTTCTCATTGAGTATCCATTAAGTTTTTTTTCTTTGTGTTGTTGTAGTCTGTAAATATATATATTTGGACTGTGGACCTGCCAGTTTGACCAGGAAAGAGAGTGGAGCTTCAGCAGTAGTATTAACAAACTTCAACTTTTAACATTTCTGATTTACGTTGTTTCATTACCATGTGACACCCAAGGTCAAGGAACACATGAATTTTACGCTGCAGATGAAAGACCTGGGTTTTGGTCTGTCTTTAAAACAGAACTCTGTCTCTACCACAGGAACGATTAAAGAAACAATTAGGAATTTAACATCTCTTCATCTACCTACTCGTACTAGTGTTATGAGAAACCTCCCAAATGTTACGGAGACCACGCTTTAACTTTTTCCACAATCAAAGGTGTCACATAAAATCCATAATCATGCCATTGCATCTAATTTTTCCATCTCTGAACTTTCACACCAGACAGTCTCCAACATCCCAGTACAGCTGCCTAAAGAAAGCAATAAATGAGAGAGACAATAAACTAATCTCAAGAACCTCCTTTACTGCAAGCCAGCCCGCATGTGTGGTTTTGTGCTGCACTTCCTCCAGATCTAGCTGCAGACTTACACTAAAAGAAGCAGTCCTACCCCCCCCACCTTTCTTTAGGGTGTTTTTTCACTGGACCTCACCTGATGTGGCTGGAGCATGTCTCAATGGAACACATTAATCTGATAGAGAACTAATCAGCCAAAGAAAAACCCCCTCATGCTTATAAGGTGTACTTGTTCATGTTAATTTTTTGTGAGCCACATTTATCATGGCTGGACAGCCTCTGCAGCAAGGTTGTGTGTTTCTGTATCACTTCACAAAGAAACACATCACTGAAATCCTCAGCATTTTCTAAGGGCCAAGTGTATTTGCAAGATTGCACTTACTTTGATTTTTTAAGGCATTTTTTTATACACCATACAAAAGTACTATTCTGTTCAGAGTCATAGCAAGAGAAGGTGTCAAAGGTTAGGGCTGAGCTAGCCAATAGACAAATGACAGATGCTCTTTATTAATCCCTCCAGTTTCCCAAAGGGGAAGAGAAAGGGAATAAGGGAGAGAGACTTACGGATTGGAAAAGAAAACTAAAATAACTTTAATAAAAAAAACCAGTAAAGTGAAATAGATATAAATATAGATAAAATCAATATCAGACTCAACTCTTGATAGCAATTACATCACCATCACCACTGATGTTGTGGGCAGGCTCTGGGAAAGTCCCAGGCTGGACTCAGTGGAAGAGAGAAACCAGATTTAGGAGCTGGATTTTAAAATTGGATTTAGAAACACATGGATCAGGATTGAAGGTAGAACTGACAGTGTCCTCCTCATGTGTCAACCGTTGAAGAAGAGAGCTTGGCCCTTGTGATCCCTCAGCTTTATATTGTATATGATGTATATGGAATGCAGTAACTCATTGTTCAGTTTAGGGTCACCTGTCCTGCCCACTCCTCCTGCAGGTGTGGCCTGTTTTATGTCTTCCCAAAGTGGTACACAAGATTTAGTCGTGACCTTGGTTTCTATAGAAGTAAGTATAAGCAAGAGCCTGTCTGCATATTAATCCTTAGTAGTAACTATAAACATCAAGTGTTACCACTTCTAGAGGCAGACACTGTCTGCAAAAATATTCTGTTAACTTCAGATAGTGGAGTGAGTTAGAAGAGACTTAGCTGAAAAGTACAATCACTGAACAGAATTAGTTCTCTTCTAACTCAAACCAGGACAGGAAGTTAGAACGGACCTAAGTGAAATCTATGGCTTGTGCTATTGCCATAGAAGAGGAGCTATTCCGTATTTAATAAACCTTGGTCATGTCCTATACCATATGCAGGACTGTGTGAGAAAGATGTGGTATAGATAGGAACTGGGAAGGCTGGGAGAATGACTTCCCTTTAAAAAAAGAGAAATATTATTGTTGTGTCAGTTTCCAATTTTTAGGGCTAGGGAATGAACTGCTAAATCTTCATAAATCACCCATTGCTGCATTTATTGCTTCCTGAATGGAATTCTTGGTAATGATGCTGGCTGTTCTAAACATGCAGTAAGAGAAATAGCAACACCCTTACTCATGTCACCTTTTCATTTGATTTTTGTTGAATTTTCTTAGAGCTTCTCAAAATCTTTCAGACATCCAAAAACAAATAAGAAAAGCAAGGTGTAGCTGGCCAATATTGTAGTGCCATCAGCATCGTACCACTTGTCTTCACAACACAAGGGAGGATTTCAGTCACCAGGCTAGATTTGTACAAGGAATTTCCTTGTCCCAGTGCTAAGTGCTTAATTAATGGCCTTTAAGCTTTCTTAATAAACTTTATGTCTTTGAGCAGGCCAAATGATAACTTGGCACTGGCTTTCTGGTTAGAAGAGCCCATATGTAGAAACTACTGTAGCATCTCTAATAACATGTAATACAAATACTTGCACAACTTCATCTGCCCTAACTGACACTTAGTTTTCTCACAAAACTTTGTCAAAACCAGTAGCTTCTGTTTAATAACATTTGTTTGGAGTAAGTTGGCTCTTGCCAGTGTAGGAATCATGGAATCATTTTGGTTGGAAAAGGCCTTTAAGATCACTGAGTCCAACTGTTAACTTCGCACTGCGGAGTCCATCACTACACCATGTCCCTAAATGCCATATTTACACATCTTTTAAATACCTGACTCACCTGTTCCAATGCTTGACAGCCCTTTGGTGAAAAAATTTTTCCTAATATGGATTCTAAACATCCCCTAGTACAACTTGAGGCCGTTTCCTCTTGTCCTATCTCTTATACTTGGGAGGTGAGACCACCCCTCACCTTGCTACAACCTCCTTTTTTGTAGCTCTAGAGAGTGAGAAAGTCTCCCCTAAGTCTTCTCTTCTCCAGACTAAACAACCTCAGTTTCCTCATAACAGTTGTGCTCTAGACCTTTCACCAGCTTCCTTGACCTTCTTTGGACAGGGTCCAGCAACAAAATGTCTTTCTTGTAGTGAGGGGCCTAAAACTGAACACGGTATTTGGGGTGCAGCCTCACCAGTGCTGATCACAGAATCTGGAAGTTTAATACACCTCTGAGCATGACCATGAGTATAAAAGCTGTATTTGCTGCAGTCTCTGCAATAAAGTTGCATTGTTAGTGCAGCCCATGGCATCTTCCATATCTAAACATACCTGAATGCTGGATCCACCTCTAAACCTACCTGAATGTTGCAAATATGCTAAACTGCATATAGCTTATCACAGCTGTAGCATGGGGCTGTTGCTGGAGCTTTACTCAGTGTTCAGTCATTTCTGTGGTGCTTTGGAGCAGGACTTTGTCCTCCTGGTCCTCAAGTTCCCCTTGAAGCCAGAAGGGTACAATTCTGCCTTTGGATGGAGCCTCTGGGTGGCTTTCAGGGAAAGGCTGGATGCTTGGCAAGTGTGTCACAGAGAAGCTGCAGTCATTATAGCAAATGAGTCTGCACTCCTAATCGACTCATAAGGAGTTTTTAATATCTTCTAACTGGCAGCTTCTTGGCTGGTGTTGAATGTTCATTTCACTACCCTCATACAAGCAGTGAGGTCTGGAAATATTTTTATGTTAAGGATTAGGAGAGCAAGAGGAAGTTTGGGAAACAAAAACCGCTTCATCTCATTTTTTTCCCTTGATCTATAAGCCACCTGGTCTTGTTTTTTCAGTAGATCAGCTCTGCTGTACTGAGCTCGTTGCTGTCCACAAATGTAGTAAGGCACTGTCTGAATTACTGCAGGCCAAGGTCACCAGCTGTGCAAGGAGCAAGTCAGATGAGACTGCCATCAACAAGCCAACACAACAGCAAACCTAAGATTGCCTTTTACTTGTGTCCTCTGGGCAAGACCATCTCCAGCACTGAAAACAAGTGCAAGAGTATGAGGGATCTCACTGTTTGCTAGGCAAAGGACATTTCAACAAATATACTTTCCAAAAGGTGAATAGTGATGTAGATTTCCTAGGAGAAACTTGTAAGGATTCAAAAAAAGAAAGAAAAGGAGACTTGAAATGTAACAGTTAAGTATTTCAATGTCTCATTGAGACAAGCCTGTGAAATTGTTTTGGTTTACTTATTGATGAGCAAGGCTGAATTGCAAATATAGTTAAAATTACTTAGAAATAAGAGGAAAGAAATACAATAATTTCCATAATTCTGGAGATAGGTATAGGTAACTTCCACTTATTTTATTAAGGATTTAATTGATATTTTCACTTTAAAATTTCATTCGATTCTTTGTGAATTCTTAGGTCTAATACGTAATTTCCCCTGTTTGGAGTTCACACTGCATTGTATTGGGTATTCATCAGTCACCCTGCTTGGAAGAACTAATATGCAGCTTGCTTTAACCTACCTTATTCTTTACTGTGTCCATATATGTACCTGAAATAAAAATAAAGTCAGGTGGATTATTATGAATTATGACTGCAAAGCTGTAGATTTCTATACTTCTCCATTTATAACTCTCACATTAGAATGAAGTCTGGACAGAACTCACCTAGATATGACTTACTGACTAACATGATGTTAACATGCATTTTTTCTGAATTTGGCTTTTCATCAATATGCAGAACAGAAATTGTCACAACATCCAACAGCAGTGAATGATACTTTTTCCGTAGTCTGGAAAAGTGAGATTAAAAATACGTCTTTAATGAGGCTTCATAAGGAAGTAAGAATGACAGCATTGTGCTGTCTAATAATCAAAATGTATAATTTCATCTACTTGCCAATTTCAGCCAAATTTGACAGGGGAGTAGCTATTAAACCTCAAAGATATTAAGTTCTTAAAACTTTCATAAAATCGAGAGAGAGATCACATTCCAGCCCTCTCTGAGGGGGGACCTGAACAAGAGTTCAACTATATTATTAGATTATAACAGATAATATTATTCTAAAAAATATATATATATTATTGTATTATAATAGAGAATCCACATGAGGGTGGAAAAGAGAGGCATTATAAATGTCCAGCACTGGGAAGTACCTGTGAGTGGGTTTGCTGCTTTAGACGCCACAGAATCTGTGTCCAGGCCACAATGCAGCAGCAAGCCCAGATTTGCTTCTGCTGCTGCCTGAGGAACTACTTGGTTCTTAACACTCAGGGGCTTCTCAAATTCCCTCATGGTGTGGGTCTCATAAATTCCTAGATAGTTACATCAAGTATTAACTTTTACATTGGAATATTTCTACATTTTTCTTTCTGAAAGTTTGCCTTGTTATTTGGAGCTTGGGCTCATGAGTAAGATCAGTGACCACTTCCCAGTAAAGGCTTACATTTTCAAAAGGGCTGTGTCCATATTTGTAAATAAAATGGACAAAAGCCTCTTATCTGACCCTAAAGGCAAGTGATAGGGCATTGCTTGTGTTAGCCCACATTCTTCTCTGAAACAGAGTGGGTTGTTTTATCCTGCTTGTGGGAAATGGTACCTGGCCCAAGCCTCCCCTGCAGCTTGCCTGGGTCCTGTCTAGGAGAGTGCTAGTTCACGTCAATATGATATGGGTCAAGACAGTGTTCAGGGATATGTTAATCACTTAGCATTTCTGTCCTAGCCTTCTTTAGCTTGCTAGCAATGCTGGATACAAGGCTAGTGATACTCCAGCTTGGTATTTTCCGTATGACTTGAGGCGAAGAGGAGAGAGTGAGAAATTCTTCTGTTCTGCTCAGTCACCTCGGCCAGGGCTTCAGTTAGTTTTGATTGCATCAGGAGCCTGCTAGATCCTTGTCTCTTTAGCAAACTGCCCGTGCCAATATGGAATAAAGTTTTTTGAAAATGAAGATATACCAAAGCTGCTTCTATCATCTTTAGAACTGTGAGAGATCTTTATTCAAAGTCCTTTTCAGATGGGAGTAGTATTTTGTGTGTCTGCCCTGACCGATGTTGTGTCTAGCATCTTTGAAGCAAAACCTTGCAAAGGAACCTGGTATAAAAATGCTAATGCAAAAGTTTAGAAAGCCAATGACTCCTTTAGTGTTAAAACAAAAGGATTAGAACTGCTGAAGTTTCATCACTTGCTTTCTGAGAGAGCTGTGGGGCTTTCAAAAGCCCCAATGTTCACAATGTTTGGCTTCCACAAAACCTGAATAAACCTATTAAAGACTTCATCAAGAAGGGTGAAAGAAAAAGGCAGTTGTAACGCAACAGTAGAGATTCTGCAGTAAGTCCTCTTTCCCCTCTCCTTGCCAAAAGCCTGGGAACCTGTGTTAGCTTTAGCTGTTGCGTGTCTGGTCATGCTGCAGTATATGGCAGTGAACGATTGTGTTTCACTCATACTTTGGAAGGCAGTGCTTTAAAATTCACACTATAGGAACACATGGTCATTATTATTAGTTTCTCTTTCTCAGTACTTGACCGTCTGAGCATCTGGTTTATGGTGCCTTTTAAAAGGAACAGGTTGAAATCCTGCACCTCTTTGCAGCACAGATAAAGTGACCATCACATGTTTTATTGTCTGTGTTTAAAGTATTGTGGCACCTTGTTCTTAGCCAAACCCTTCCAGTAGCTCAGCATTTCTTTGCATTTTGTGTGTTAGTAGTTGAGCTATTTGGCATTTTTATTGACATGTGTTGTGTGATATTTGAGTCATATCACAGTTGGAAATGGAAAGGACTTTAAAAATAATGCTCTTGCTCTTTATGCATATAAACTCCTTTACAAAGATAATTCCCTGACTGTGATGGTTTGGACCTGGCTCCCTGCCAAATGCCCAAACTCACAGTGAAAGCCCTCCCCCTCCCTTTCCCTCTCAAGAGTTTTAGAAAAATTACAAGAGAAACTAAAGAGCCCGAAAAAACCCGAATTATATCAAAAGTATTTATATTTACATATATAGCAGTTATATACAATAAAAATACTATGTACACAGTAGGGAGAACCCCCCAAGGGAAAAGGGAAGGAAAAAGGGAAAAAGGGAAAAGGGAAACTAAAACAGGTATGTACACTCGAAACCCAGGATAGAACTAATAAAAACAGAATCTTACTACTCTCCTTAAGATAGCAGAGTCACACTGACCGACGACAGCAACCGCTGCTTCTCAAGGCCTACAAGGCCTGCAAGGCTTGACTCCTCCGCACGGGTGAGACCGATAGCAGAGAACCTGCATCCTCGGATCCACTGGAAGGGAAGAGAGAACAAAGGCCTCTCCCCCTCTGTATTTATACCCCCAGTTACGTAAAATCGTATGGAATACTGGGAACATGACCACTTCTCTGGTTACAAGCTGGTTACCAGGAAAAGGCCTGGGTCAAACCATTGCACTGACTTTCAGAATACTCTTATGGGGCAAAAGTAGAGAAAATATGCACAAATCTGTTCTCTGTTTGTTGTGACTTTTTTTCCCCTCTGGTGTGATAAATGATAAACGACAGTGCCTGGCTCTGTGAGGTGCATCTTGTCTGGTAGGATGCTTAAGTTGTACATCAGAGTATGTACAATGATAACAATGTACAGAGAAGTTTTTACTTCTAGTTAATGTGATTTTGAAAGTATAAAGGAGTCAGAGTGAGTATTTTTGTGAGCAGCAGAACATCCTTTTGGAATCTACTTCCAGCATTTTTTTTTCCTATTTATTGGCCATTTTTTAGTCACATATTTTTAACACCTATGTGCAGCTAGTTTCTCATACTTTTGTCTAGTGTGCTGTCAAGAAAAAGATGTAAATACTGGAAGAGCTAGGGGAAAAGTGCTGGTTCCACTGAAATTGCTGGAAGCTTTGTCATTCTTTCAAGTAGTCAAGATGACTTTCGTCTTCTTGCTGAGTGCTTCTCTCACATCTGCTACTTGTTGCTTATTTTTACAATGCCAAAAGTGCTTCATTGTTTTCCTCCCTTTTTTCTGTACCTTTCTAAGTTCTCTAACAATACTGTGACACTGTAATACTGTGTCCTAAATTTTGCGTTGTTTTCACAAAGTGACATTTTGACCATAATGTAGGTGACCCTCCTCCTCTCACTGGCTCCTAGTGCTTCCTCCCAAGTTGTGTCTTCTTTCATAGCTTTACTGTTGTTGACAGATGAATTTGTATTCATTTATCACCCCATATCAGTTTTCTGATTTGTTGTTCAGTACTTTATGACTGTTTGGAGTTTTGACACTCACTACAGTGGCCAGTGACCCTGATGACCCTCCTCCCCACGTCCTCTCTTGCTGTCTTGGCCCCTGGGACTGTTCGTTGATACAACACGTTGCGGAACATATGTCTAAGCCAAGCCATGCAGGCTGAGGACCAAGGACTTTGTTTGACTTGGTTTGTAATACCAAATATCTAGTATGTAGGCAGCGAGAAGTTGATTGTGCAGATAAACAGATGTCGAGGGCAAGATTTGTATGTCTTCCACTATGTAGGTAGTGACGTGTTGCTGATAAAATGATGAGCAAGAGAGAACAGTCTAGACAGAGGCACTACAGCTTGAAGAGAAGATTTTAAAGAAAAGAGTGAATTAAGTGGCTTTACGTGGAACTTGGTGGAATTCTCCCCAGTTACCACCACATACTTTTGCACGCTGGAGACTTTAGTGTAGGGCTATCGGTTGGACTAGATGATCTTGAGCGTCCTTTCCAACCCTAATGATTCTGTGATTCTGTCTAAATACCAACTGATATATGTTGCCAAACAGGAGCATAGCCTAGTGCCCTGGGCATTTATTTGTGGTAGTATTCGTGAAGGCATGTCTAGAACATACTGTCTTGGTTCAGTGCTTATGATGGTAGTTTATAAGCAGCAATTACAAGGATAAGTAATGCTTTTTTTCCCTTTCATCTCTTCACCACCTGAAAGTTATAATTAAGGCAGAAAAGATTGGAAGTACTTGAGGAAGGTGGAGAACAAGTAGGAAGGAAGAAGGGAGATGTTTCCTTTCTGATGGCTTTAACTAATAGTGTGAAGTTGTTAATTTTTAAAATCATGATTAATTTGATATTTGTTTGCTGTAGGATAGATCTTTGGTATGGGATTGCAATGCAGTTATATAAAATATAGAGAGTACATGTAAAATACATCTACATGTACTGGCATGTACAGGCTTATAAAATAAAAGAAGAAAATAAATCTGAAATGATTTCTTGAGCTTCAGCCACTTTTGAAAAAAAGAAGGACTGTAACTTCCCAAAATGCATCCCCACCTTGATGGAATGTGAACAGGCCAAATATTGTGCTTCCTCCTTAGAATTTCTGGGGAAATGGATGTTGCTGCCAACATAACATCCTTTAACAGGTCTCCTGCTGGTCAGACCTTGTTTCCTGCTGTGACAGCCATGACCATGTGTACCACTGATTGTTAGTGGGCAATATAAATCTGATTGGAACATGCTCCTTAATTGGTTTGAGAGCTCGATATAGACAATGCTGTCATAGAGCAGCTTGTGTAGATAGGCCTAGTCATAGGGTTAATTCTGCTTGACAGAACATCAGCAGCATCTTGAGAGTAATTACCCAACTTAAGTTTTCCCACAGTTGAATTAAAATCTTCAAAGGCTTCTACATTTACAAGTATTATTAACCTATATCTGAAACATGGTGTTCCCACAAGGGCTAATTTTTTCTTCCTTTTATTAAATATGCAGGTTATAGGGCTCATTTGTTAAATGCTAAGCCCTTAGAAGAAAACACTACTTGTTAGAGAGAGAAAAGTCTGCAGTGCACCAAAGCTAAGGATGCATAGTGTATGCATCATTGTCTATTTGCAAAGACTTTAAAACAAGTTAAAATGTAGGTCTGGCTCCCTTCCTCTAGCCCTGGCTCCCACCCCCCGCTTTCCACTTTTAAGGAAATCAAACCACTTATTCCTATGTGCAGAATGAGTAAATTGAAGACACGCACAAACAAAACCCTCCTAGGATGTTGTACAATTAAGTACAGATCATTGGATACAATACATATGACATTAATGAAATGGTATCTGCTTCAAAAATAGATTGGAAACATTCATGAATAAATTAAATCCTCTTAATGACTTTTCAAAAATGAGAATGAATGAAAACAATATTTATTTCATAGGAACAACTGTGTGCCATGTTTCACAGCATATAATTTAATTCTGGTTTAAATGTATATTCTATTTTCTGCATTCATTTTGAGATTTGTCTTTTGAAATGTCTTCTTTGTAACTCTACATTGTAAGAAACCCTCAGAATATTAAAGGTAGTAGTTGTTATTTTGATTCAAATGCCCTTGAACACCTTAAATATTAATGTACAGAAGTAGACTGTCTTGTTAAAGACAGTATTTGCTGCAGGAGATCGGTCTGACAAATGACTTTCATATGATAAAGCTGTTCTTGTAACTTAACGATCTTTTTGTTTTCTTTTGCAGGTCAGAAACAAAGTTTGACTCAAATTCAGGTATGTTTAGGTTTACAGTGTTTTGCTGAATGTACACTCTTCAGGTTAATCTCAAAAGAGTAGTTTATCAGTTCAAGTTCAGTTTAGTTTTAAACAAACTGGGGTAGGTCAGTCTTAAAAAGGATGTTCATTTCTCACCCTCTGAAAACAGCATTATTACTGTGAAACATTTGATTTCATTCCTTTCATTAGTTCCTGTCTCTTTAGATTTTCCAAAAAGATCATCAGGAATATGTATCTTGCAACAGGCTTTAATTGATCCAGAAAAATTATAGTACAAATACAGGATAATACAGACTCAAGCAGATGGAGGGTTGGAGTGAAGTTAGAGAATGATCACTGCTTTAAAGGAGAATGTTTTTCTTCCTGGTGGACAAAGACATTTCATGAGAATTTGAAGTCAGTGCAGCCTATCTGTCAGGAAACAGATGATTTGTCATCAAATTTTCGTGACAGATGCATGTACACAACGCATGCCAGAGCAGTCTGTAGAGCTTGCTTTAGGAGGTTTACCAAAAGGCAGCCTCTCTTTAGCTGTCTTTTTAAAGAATTTTAATGTGTTGTAGGGATTGAGAGGGAAGTGAAGGTCAGTCTAACAGGCTAATGTGTATGTAACAAGACAAAAAACACAGGACAGTAAACAGAGGAACAGCTGGGGAAAAAACAGAGATCCTAATACCAGACTGCTATTTATTCAGTTAACTATTCCTGTGTGTTCCTTAAAGTTAGACAATAGTAAATTAAGAATAGGCTGTGGTCTTTAAATTAGCTGAAAAGTCAATTGCCTGAAAAGGTCATTCAAAACACCTTTTTGTATTAAAATGAAAAAGATTGTTTTAAGCAGAAAACCTATTATTATGGCAATTTTATTTTTAGGCCAATGTTACTTTCTATGTAGTTTGCTTAATGCAGTGATTATAACTGCTTATAATGATACAAATTTTACAGTATATATTAATCAGAGTATTTATGAAATACTATGTTTCCTTTTATCCCAGTTACAACATGATTTGGGTTTGAAATGTGAGGGATTATGTTTCTTTTTCTTTACACATTAGATTTTATCTTTGGAACTATGTGAGACTGAAAGCTACAGCGGGAAGCATGTAAATAGCCAATTCCTACATCTTGTATACTTGAGTCATCTCACTTCTATTATGATTTTAGTCTGTGAGTTTGAGATTACTTGCCTTAAATGTTGCTTGGATGAACTCTGCTAAGATTGCTTCTTGGATCTTGACAAAACGGTTTTACATGGTGGGGTAGCTTCACACACTGTTTGCCATTACCTGCTTTATTTTAGTAGTCACCAAAACTAGGGTGTGGAGCAGAATATTAAATGTCTCACTTTTCTGTTGAGGGGAAAATGCTCTCTGATGAACTTTGATTTTCTTGGTGGATTAAGCTGCAGTTTTTTGACTTTCTCTTTTGAGGCTGCTCTCCTGTTAGCTGCACTAGTCTGTGTGCTGCTCTGCTCATCAGTGAAGGCAGAAGTGTGATACTTTCTAGGGAGCACTAAGTAGCAATAAAAGTTTGGCACCCTCACAGCTATGGTGAACACCTGCTCAGAAGGTGTCACCAGGCCTCTTTGATTGGACTCTTTAGGGTGAGCTTGAGCTTTTAAATGTATCCTCTTCATCTGTGCAGACTCCACAGGCTTGCTTTCCTTGAGCTTGGATGTGTGTTATGGGGCATGGTTTGTCTCTTATTTCTCACAAAGGGTTGTTGGAAAGCCCAGCTGTCCAAAGACCAGAGGACTAGAGCTGCTTTCCCTGCTCAGCTCTTCTGAAGGCACTCCTTAATCACTGTTCTTACAAGGCCAGAGGTTTTCCAGTATTTGGAAGTGAAGACCATTTAAAAGACGCAACACCAAAAATACACAAAAGTAAATGAGCAGTAAAAGACTCAAGATTTTCTCTGTCTCCACTTCTTTTGCTGCACCTAAATATTCTCTGGATGCACACCAGAATTATCTGCAGCAGATGATTAATGTTACTTTGCTGAGTGTCAACATCAACAGGTACTGTGACCACCAAAGTACTTTGTGTAGCATCAGGGATACAGTATGGGAAGGTCTGGAGCTGAGGAATTTCTTAGATTTATTCCTCCTTTTTCTGCAGATCCTTACTTTCATCTTCTGCTTGTGATTCCGTTCCCATAAATCCCTGGGGAAGTTTTTTGCTGCAATAGTTTCAGGCTTTCTTGCCATGGGACCCTGGCCACCCCCAAGTTGTATAAGACTCCTCACCTGATGATCCCTTGTGGATTGCCAATGTGTGTGGCTGGCCAGGCCAGCCTGGGCTCCTGGTCTCATTTTATTCTTTGCCCCAAATGCTGTACTTGGAACTGAGGATTTCAGAGATTTAACACCTTGGACTAACCAGCACAGATTTCAGGTAACAACTGAGGGTAGAGGTTAAAAGACAGCAGAAAAAACAGATTAGCACACAATTTAACTGGCCTTTTAAGAAAAAAAAATCACAGAAATTCCATAATCTCAAAGTACATTTCATGGCCAGAAACACCAAGACCAAGAAAACCCCTTATCTTTGTGAAAAGTACAGCAGCCTTCCCTCTATAGGGGCGGTACTCATTTCTTCTACCAAGAACCTTTTCTTTATAGTCAGATAGCACTTGGAGTTTATCTTTTGTTCCTATTATGTGAGAGCAGAGGAGAAGTGGAGATAGTGAGATCGGGTCAACATGTACCATCCAAATAAAACATCACTGTTTTGGTTTCCTCACTATGGAGTTTGCCATCCCTTTCCAAAACCAGACAATAAGCCCAGACCTCCTACTGCATCATTGACCAGGAGGGTGGAGGCAGGGAGCGGAAGGATGTGTTGCTGAAGGCAGAGAGGCATCCTCTTAAAAGCTCTTTCTCTGATATGGGGGAGTGCAGTGCCCTGTGTAGCACCCTGCTCTGCATAACACGGGCCTTTGAAGTGTGTAAACGTAGCATTGGTTTTAAAAGGCCTGCTGCCATTTGACACCAATGGCTCTATATTTATGCAACCTTGAGTTCCTTGGAGACACCTTAAGGTATTTTCATATCCCTCATTTCATTTTGAATTCCCCAGACTGTGATTCCTGAGTAAACCAGTGATCCCACAGACTGGAACAAACATGCTTTGTTCTCTTTTTCTCATGTTACTCAAAACAGTTCAAGTGTTGAACATGAGAATGAGGTCATTTTATTCTAGAAGGAATATTTTCTTCCAGGGAGCTGTTCTACAACCTGTCACATGCTCTAAATTAACCCTAACGTTAATTCCAGTTAACTGACAAGTTTAGATGTGCACTTGTTAAGCATTTATCAATGCTTATTGTACTTGTCTTTCCTAGAAATATTAGTGAAGCATTGAAGAATTGAAAGAAGTCTTTCTGAAGCAAGTACAAAGTCTAGAATACAGCTTTAAAAGTGCCCAGTAGGCTCACTGTAAATGTAACCCTGAAAATTTTGTTCAACACTGAACTATTAGGCAAACATTGTCAAAAGAAGATTAATTTGAACTTGAGCATTAACTTTAAAGAAGGCTGTAGAATTCTTACAGTGATGCTTGGGATTTATCATATAAATAGCTATAACATCTGTAGGGAACACACATTCTTCATATCATAAGTAGTAGTTCCATCTGAGAAACTTCTTTTTCTTTGCTAATTCTTTGTAAGTCTGTAACTGGCAGAATTTCTGTCTCAGAGACCATGGGGTTAGCTTCATGCTGTTAAAGATCTTAGAAAAATGAAACAATTTTGCTTTCCTGTCATAATATGATGAATTTCACTGGTACCGAAAATAGTGTTTTTTTCTAAAAAAGTACTTGAAAGCAAAAGAGATTGTAGGACTTCCCCCCACCTCAGAATTTGTTAGGTAACAAAGTAAACCACAAAAACCAGAGGTGAAACAGTTTTGTTCTAATTACTAATGTTTTGGTGATGTCTAAAATGCTTATTGTGCTATGTACTTGGTTAGCAAATTTTAGAATTTAAGAATTATATTGGAATAATGAGTTAATGAAAGATTTTTTTTTTTAGTTTAAAGACAAACAGGTCTTCAGGATCCTGTTCCATAACAACAACAATTTATAGGTCTCAAAAGCTGTTGCTGAACACTATTAATCTCACTTTAGTAATAGAAAAATAAGCATGGAAAATGCAAACTGTCTCAGCATTCCCACTGGTCATCAGGGAATGGTAAGAGTAGTTTCCTACTGCCTACCTGGAGGGCTGGAGTTTTCCTGGAGCATCTCATGTAATATTTGGTGTATCCTGCATATTACTGTGGAGGTCAGCCATGTGATAAAGTGATAGTGTTGGCAGTGAAAACATGAAGGGGAAGAAATCAGAGTTTTGTTCTGTTTTAAAAAGAAAGGACAAATCCCTGGACAATATATGTGGGCTCCAGTGGAGTTTCTTTTATACATGTGTCACTCAGATGGTGGAGTGAAGGAAGTCAGAGAGTGCAGGGTGAAATCACATGACAGTTGAGGGAGCACCATGCTGTAGGAATGCATCTGTGCACTGGCAGAAGACAGAGTGCCCAAGGGCACACAATGCCTTCTGCTGTGTTCTTCATCATTTGCTGTGCCAGCTTCCCACTTCTCTCAAAATAAGAGAAGCATCTCCAAAACCCTTTCTTCTGTTTTCCTGGTTCTATACAGATCAAATGAAATGTAGAGCTTACCTGTGTGATCTTATATCGCTGTTTGTGTCAATACTTTGGAAACATTCCAATTAGTATCAGGAAGGAAGCTGTAATAGCTGCCCATGCCATGTCCTGAGGGACAGCTACACATGAGCTTTTGCTGCCCCAGCAGTCAAATACAAAGCAAACCAAGGAGCCCCCAACAGTTGCTGGAATTTACTTTGCCTGCCTTGTCTGGACTCACAGTGTCAGCCAGTGACTCTGCAGGTCATTTCTCCTCTCTACATATCATTTTTTCCACCAGAAGGAGTGTATCCTCATGTCTTAAGCGCTGCACAATGTTGTCACCGCTCTATCCTGTGGTGGGTTTAAGGGCTCTTCCCAGCCCCCACACACGGCAGGTAAAGGAGAGACTGGATTGGAAGTTAAAAACTAAAAACTGCTTTAATAATAATAACAGATATAAATGAAACAAATATAAACATGTACAGGACCCAAGATACTGAACCGTCACGATGCCAGCTCCCAGTGGAATCAGCACAAGCAGTCCAAAGCAGTGAGAGAGCACATGTAGCTTCCAGCACAGGCAGACAGCATGCAGCTCGGCAAGGGTCACCGCAGAAAGCGCAGAGAGCAGGCTTCCTCGTGGCTACCAGGCAACAAAAAGTCCCGCAGCCAAACCCAGCACTCCCCTGGCCTCCCCCCACCCTGGGCGGGGGTTTGCAGTGTCCTTGATTCAGGAATCTCAGGTTCCTTAAAGGGACAGTCCAGGAAAGGTGTGTGTGTGGGGAAAACTAATAACGGTATTATGTACGTGGTGGTGGAATATCTTTTTAGAAAATACAGTCAGTGAACAGAATTAATTCTGTTCTAATCCAAACCATGACATATCCCCATCAAATTTCCCAACCTTTCCTCACTCACCTGTTGTATTTACTGGTACTATTCCCTCAATGTTGTCCCTATGATGTACTAACCTGCTAGGTTAGTACAGGTGCTAGAGAACAGTTGAAGAAAATGACAAGGTTGGGAGTGGTCAGATGTTTTCCTCTCATAAATTCCTGTTGGCTACACTTGCAGATGTTCAGCAGTAGACTTTCCAAACTCTTACTATCAGCCCTGATTTCCCCCAGCCTGTCATCAGTGTCATTGTATGAAAGTAATCAGTACAACTGTTAAGAGTATAAGGAACTCTTCCCCAGTAAGAGGGAAGTGAAAACCAAAAGGAATCTTGAATCTCTTACTGACCCTTGCTACTAGGCAAACCCAGAAGAAACTTAACTTGCTTAAAACCTTAGGACTCTGAGTACTTAGTAATATCACAGAATCATTGGTCAACTGGATCATAGATATAAATACAGATTAGCAAAACAGTTCCCATGTTTTACTGATGCCAGCTTCTTCACTCAGTTTGTGATAGAGCAGTTCTTAATTTCTTCTTAGCAAGGCTGTCATTTCAGGATCAGGCAGAAGACACATTTGGTGTTCGTAACAAAATCATATTGACAAGTTCATCAGTTACCCTATTTGATTAAAAAAACATAAAAAGATTACTTGCAGAGTCTGTAACAGGAAAAAATGGCAAATTTAACTGAGATACTGAAGAACAGGGATGCTCCAGGTTTTTTTGGATGAGGCAAATGACCTCACCAGAGTCTCTTTCATCTCTGAGGAGTTATTTCCTTCTCTCTGGCCACCACCAGTGCATAAATTCTTGAAAGGGTGTGTGAGCTGGCATTGAGAGACAGTGGGACACAGCAACTGCATAAACAGCACAACAGCTCAGATTATCTTACTTGTCATTCCTTGTCAGTGCTATTTTCTTCTTGGCATTAACAACTCTAGAAACAGATCATTAGGGATGCAGTGGCTGGAGAGCATGGTCTGTTTAGCAGCAAGATGAGCATTTAGATCAGATGCAGGCTGAACCATCTGTTGAATGTTTTTAGGGCCATACTGCAATGTGACATGGAGTATAGGTGGGTGGGACATCTCACTAGTACAGCCCAGTAAACTATGCTTGTAATAGCATTGATTTGCAGTAATTACCCTTGTTCTGCTCTTATATCTTTTGTAATGGATGGCAAAAGTTCGTCAGATTATTTCAATATAGAACAATGTTTTAATTTTTGGAGGGCTGATTGAAAATACTGTAAGCATGCAGGCAAACTTACTCCCTTAGCTTTTTTAAAGAAGGCAATCAGATGCCAGAGGACTCTAAATGTATAACTTTCCAAATTCTAGTACTGGCTTTGCAGTTGCAGATGTCTTTTCCTTCCAGTTTCTCTATTCATCTCATTTGTATCCTTGCTATCACTGATTCTTCTCAGTTGTCAAAGTATTTTAACAGGAAGCCTGTTCACTTCCATAAGTTATATCTGTGAATCTACTAATGGAGGCCAAGCAGCCTTGATGGGAATCACAACCACCTTAAATTTTTCTGTGTCAATAATCTGTGTAATTTCTTTTTGGTGGTTTTTTTTTTTGAATATATATTCCTCCCTCCAAAAAATTCCTGTTTGTGTTCTCATTAATAGGGCAGAGCTTAAAGATGCTTTGCCCTTGTGAGCTGGCACACATACTCACTGTGCCTCTCCTGCATGAAGCTCTGGCTGTTGGCATGGGGTAAGAACTGTCTGCTAAAGGGCCTCACTCATGGAGCCAGGAATATAATATCAACAAATAGAATTTTCTGTTTTTCTCTTACATGTACTTTAATAATCATTGCTTCTTCTTTCTTGCCTTGTTCTGAGGATCTTGCTGAGAAGGATTTTGCAATGTGTTTAAATTAGTGCTGTAATGAAAATATTTAGACTTAGGTTTTCCATTTTATTATCATTAATGTAAGCAAATTCATCGAATTTATTTAGGAGAAATTTTTTACCTTCATTCTGATCACTAAAGGCAATCCTTTCTATTTTTCATTTAATTGTAAGGAGCTAAAAAAGGCTGTCTTTAAGAACTGTTTGTCAAAAGTAGTTTGAGAAGACAGGAATAATATATAAATCATGGGTCTATTACATGGAGTTGGAAACTGGGATTCAGTTAAATTATAAACTATATAGTAGATTAAGGATTTTTTATTTCTCATAAGTATAGCTGCTTCAGATAGGTTTGGTCTCTTGGGGAGTTAGTCTATTATTAGTCAGCAAATTGCTCTTTCAAGTTAGCAGCATTCAGCAGCATAACATCTTTACTGTTCTGGAGGTCTGGATTTCTTAAATACAAAAACGTTTTGATTCTTGCTTAGATCTGTTAATCATTGTGCAGTTTGTTACTTAGGAAGTCTACCTAATTACTTTTCAAGAGCTACTTGCATTGCAGTCTTGTTCAGTGGACAAAGTAGAAAATTTCTGGTGATGCTCTTAAATTATTCTATACTTACAAACTTCATAAAGAATTTTTCTTTTCCTTTTAAATGAAAACTCATTCAGTCAAATTAACCTCATTACAGACTGTGATAATTAACTTTGCCATTGTCCCATTTAATTAGCCAAAAATGAAATATGTGCAAGAAAAGCCGCAAGACTGGACAAGCAGAAAGGTTTCTGGTCACCACTGTGGCTCGTCAAGATGGTTATATAGCTGAAATGCAACTTAGCCACACCATGTACAGCTCAAGTCAGTTGTACTGTTTCATTGCTTTAAACTGTGAAATGGGGGGAAAAAAATGCCTGTCTGCTTTGTAATTTAGATGCTGAACTTTATTTGTAAATGGAGTATTATGGCATTGTGCATCATGTACATACTTCTGCAGAGGTTTTGAAGAATGGCAAGACAGGATACTGTTTAGCTCACTGTGTGGTGCCAGGAAACAAGAACATATTACATGTCTCCTATCTTCTGGTACAGAAGATATTGTTATCTGTCTGGGTGTATATAGGTAGCTGGCATGTGCGATTTGGACATAATTTGGGTGGCTTCTTCTTATTTTTAATATTGTATGAACATCTGCTAATTCTGTACCTGTGTTCCAGCATGTCTAATAGCTCTGTGACTTTAGGCAATGTACTTTACCCCTATGCCTTTTTCCTCTTGCCCATTGTCTCTCTAGTTTGTTTACATTGCAAGACTCATCAGGGAAAGAGCTGTCTCTTGCTATTGAGCATATCCAAAACCTAGTGCAATGGAAACACTTTATCAGTTGAGATCACGTCTTAGGTCTCCCATAAATCAAGTCACGGGTGGCCTTTAGAAAGTATCTTCTTTTAGATGAACAAATGAAGTTCTGTTAGGAAGAGTCTCTGAAAAGCAGTATAAAAGGCAGCATGGTAAATGTATTCAACTGAATTAGAATTTTTCACTCTGCCTACACAGTCACTGGTACCACAAAACTTGTATTGAGGTAATCCCAGGTCTGTGCAGAAGAAATACAGTTCATGCAAATGGTCTTCCCAGATCCAGAATCTCTCACTTAATTGAACAGTGTGAATTCTGCAACAGAATGCAGAATTCACACTATATTCACGCTATAGATTAAGGCTTGAATTTGATTGTGGCTATAGATTAAAGCTTGAATTTGATTGTGAAAGTCCAATATATAATAAAAGTGGTGTTTAATGACATTGCTGTGAACTGCATTGAGCCCAGAGGAAATCTAGTGCTGTGTAAAACCATTGGGACAAGCACCATAATGGCAGCCTCATCAGCTTCTGGAATAGAGGGCAAGACCATGGTGGCAATTCAGTTGTTGCCCTGCCTCAGCCCTCATACACTATATGTCAGAAGGTTCCTTTGACTTCAATAGCATACCTATGGGATAGTCCACAGCCAAACACCAGGTAAAAAGGACTACTGAGGGAGTTTTTGCCTGTGGACCATGATGAATTTAAGAGGACGGGATAGTTATGACCTCTTTTTCTCATTATTTTCTCACCGCCATAAAGTGCCTTTTCCTGGTTTTGGTTTTAGGCAATGTCTCATGAAGCAAGTAGCTTTTGTGGCTGAGTGCAGGTTGTCCAAAATTGCCAACCTTCTGTTTTGATCAGCATGGTTTATGGGATTAGGAATCTGAATAAGAAAGAGGTGGAGGCTGGTTTTGTTTCTTCCCTCTGGATTTGCCAAAGAGAAAAAAATGCCTCGAGTTCTTTTCTGTCCAAGATGATGAGAGTGAAACCATATAGTATAGGATGAAACATGAGAAAATGTGTTCTTTGAAAAAAACTACCTTTTTCATGTCATTAGACAGTACAAACTAGCCAAGTGAAAATTGTTAATGACAGAATAGTCAATAAAGATTAAAATATTTAATGTTTTTCTTTCATGGATATAGTGCTGTAAATTTATGACCAGTAAGAAACTATATGAAAAATCTGCCAGCTTTTACTATTTCACATTTTAGTCTCTTACAAAAACTAATTTCAGGTTTTGTAGTACTAAAAGTAAAAAAAAAAGTGCAACTGCTTTTAATCAAACTGGAATGTTCAGTGATGACCATCAAAATCTTTACAGTGTTGATCTGAATATGAAGAAAAGAACATTAATATGTCTTTTGTAGGCTAATTTAGTGGCAGCCACAGCCTTTAAAATGTAATGGTAGACAGGTTTGTGTCATACCACTGCAACTACCACTGTACATGTGAACACGCATCTGCTAGGGATTAAGCCCTAAGTCAAAACACCAATGAGGTCTAGTGCTGGTAGTTTAAGTCAGACACAATTTGCATTGAGATTTATGTGAGTAAGGACAGCATGATCAGGTCTTAAGCCAAACGACAGTGAATTAAGTTGCAAGGGCTGAAAGTAATTCTGCGAGGAAACAAATACATCCCTCTGTGATCTGAGCAGGAGTTTTAGCAACCTTGTTTTCTATTGCAGAGAAGCTGAGTTACCATTCTGTGTTGTTTGGTGTGCCACTGTCAGGTTCACCTATTGCTCCTTATGGACTAAGCGGTCCCAGCCTTTTCATCAGCCATGATCCAAGTGTCTGAAAAATCTTAGATCTACAAGCCCTTCTCCAAAAACCATGCCTACCAAGATCACAAAATTCGTATTCTTAGTGTTTCGTTGTTCTGAATAAACCATGGAGCATCTAATTTAACACTAGTCATCGCCCTTCTTTACTAGCTGTAGCAATGAAGGTGCTTTTATTATTTGCATAATATCCTTTTCAGGTTATGCCTCTGTCTAGCTTTCTCACAAGCCTGTGTGTTTGTGGAGAAACAGTGCCATTTCATTTGGAGGCATATTTTATACAAGCTGTTGCCTTATGTCGTGTTTTAGGCCCAGCCACAGCCAAGCCCCATGCAGCCACTCACACATTTCCTCATCCTACCTCATTCCTGCCACTGTGGGATGAGAAGTAGAATCAGGAGTGAAATGCCAAACCCTGTGGATTAAGATAAAGGAAGTTCAACAGAGCAATATAAAGAATGAAGAAACTGCAGGAATAACAAGATAACTAATGAAGTGACATACAAATGAGCAATATAAACCACAACAGTCTCACCCAACACAACCACCACATGCATGCCAAAACCTGCTATGCCTGCCTGTGCCAACCCACCCCTCATTTAGTGGGCATGATGTTTTTATAGTACTGCATACTCTATTGGCTGGTTCAGTTGTCTGTCCTGCATGTGGCCTCTCCCAGCTTCTTGTGAAAAATTAACTCTATCCTAGCCAAATCGAGGACACTATATCGGGATCACCTTATCTAACTGCAGCTATCTACCTTAACATTGCCCTCTGAGCTTCATTCAGAGTCATTTGGAAGAGATGAACATCCTGAGAGGGGTTCATCCCTTCTGCTGGAGAACTGTGTCTGGGGGTGCACTGAATCACCCTTTTGAGTGCCCATCAACTTTAGAGTTTGGCATGTAACTTTGACAGTTAAGGTTAGGAGATATTAGCTCCATCTGGAATGGATGTGCAGCTGGAGCTGAGTGGATGTGATCCCCAAGTCACTTTCCACAGCTACCACTGTGGAGGTGTTGTGGAAAAAAATCATAAATTTAAGAGGAAAGCTGCACAATTATACTCTAGTTCTTATTATGGGTGTCTGTAAACTACCTGTACATACAGCCTGAGTGCAGCATATTTATGGGAAAGACGAGTTTACCTGTGATTATTTTAGTTCCATTTCTCCTTGTAGGCATTTTCATTTCCCTTTTTGTTTCTTACATTTCTTCCAAAAAGACATATCTACTTATGTGTCTTTAGTTATTGTTATCCCAGAGAACTGCAGCAGTTTTCATCTCTTTATCTTGAATTATGAGTAAGAATTGTCAGATGTGCAAAAACTGACAAAATGTGTTTTGCAAATAGATCATCCACCACTCTTCATCCATTTATGGGCAGGAATAGAACGATGTAACTGAACGAGACATGGCTTAGGGGTAGTAAGAGTCAATAAAAAATGTCGTCAATGTATTAAATGTAACTTCAGTCAGGGCACAAATATTAAGTTGGTCTTTGACATGTTTCAGAAAGCATGAGAAATTTTCAAAAAACTTAGTAAGCAGAGATTTTGCTGATTTTACGTTGCTATTCTTGAGATTTTGGAAAGTCAAAGTCTTTTAGTCTGTGTTAACCCTACAAAGTTAAGGACACCTAACACAGTAAATGCAGATGTGAACTTAAAGGTATATTTTAAAAATATTAAACTTCAGAAACAGAAGCATTCTGTTTCTGCCTCTTCCTTTTCAAGGAGGTGTTCATGAGAACAGAATTCCCCTGTTTATATGATCATTTAAAAAGTGTTTTTATCCATAAAATTTACTGTGTTTGGAAGTGCTCATACACTTATATTCATACTATTATCTCCCCTTAATTCGGTGGTGTTGTTTGTTTTTTTTCCCCCAAACTCTATATTTAACACTCACTCTATATTTAACACTCACTCTATATTTAACAGATTTAAACAGAGTCCCAGGAATATGGATTTGCAGAGGGGTAGGATTTGGAATGCCAATTCTCAATGGCAATAGAATATCTGGAATCTGATTAAGACATATTTAGGTTGAAGATTGGTGGAAAGACTGTGCCTGCAAGTGAAATATCTGCTGCATAAAATACTGTGTTGGGGGCATTAGGGCTCTGGAAACAAGTTTAAGAGGCAAGAGGGGAAGAGAGAGCATTGCAGTGAAAATTCACCCCTCTCTGCTCTCAAGGATAAAAATCCCTGATTAAAAAAGGACAGTCGGAGTTCGATGTTAGGTCATGAGTTAGTACTAGCGTTAGACTGGCAAACGGAGGTTGCATTGGCCATCGCTTACCTAGTTAACTGGCTTTGCTGGAGAAGAGAATTATAGGAGCTCTCTTTTTAAATTGTTCCATTTTCTTCACTATCTGCATGTCCAAGACACTTCCATTGCCCCACAATGATGGCATATCTTGAGCATACCTGGATCTGTGTCACTGTGGCAATATGATAAAACAAGGCTGCTTTTTGCTATTGAAGAACAGCATGATTTTGAAACCTATGCCGGAAGCTGCTTTCACTCCTTTGGTTTCAGGCATCACAGTACAGACCACATCAAAAAGTAAATCACACTCCTAAAAAACAGAGAAATATACATAGCAGAACTGTAATTTTAACTCCCTTGCACTCATCTCTGCAAAAGTAAGTTATTTAGTGATACATAAACATACGTTTCCATATTCCCATTTGCTTTTTCACACAAGAAAGTTCTGTCCCCAAAGGACCTGCTCCTGGCCAGGACTGTAACATACCAGTGAGACTCCCTGGTTGGGACATGCCGCCTTCCTGGACTCCTGTTTCTGTGGAGAAGGGAGTGAGTACCTGGCCACCTCCTGTGAAGACTATGAACAAATCAAAGTTTGAGACTCATGTCATCACTCACTTAGGATGCCTGCTAGGATGGCACCCAGAATCGCAAGGCAAATTGATTCTGCATAGGTGAACTGAGGATACCGACCTTCATCTAAATGCTCTTGGTCTTAAGGTGTTCAGATTTTCCGTCATCAGATAAAGAAGGGGTAGGATCATACAGAGACTCTGTCCACCCCTCCTCTCTCTACCCTCCTTTCCACAGCAAAGGGGGTTACTGGGAAACTTCAGTAGCTGAAACTCATGAGATTTCCATTGGCACTTTGCCTCTGAGAATGTTTTTACTTACTCACAAGTGATTGAGCTTTAATGAGTTTCTCATCAATTTGTAGGAGCAGTAACAGTATATTTCTTCCTTCCTCTGCCAATGGAACTTGCATCTTTTTTAAAATTTTTATAAACTCTATTGGCCAGTGCCAAACTTAAACTTTGCACAGATGGGGGTGGACAATAACATTAAAATGTCTAAATAATCAAATGTATTACAGCCTGCAATTCTGCTTTAACATTTGTATTGGAGTGTTACTTCATATTTTAAAACATAAAGGTGCTCCATTAAAGAATATGAAGGAATAAGGCAGAGTGTTCTCCAAATCCATGAAGATTAATAAACAAAGGGCATTCAGTGTCATCTTCAGTGCAGTGTAAAGAATAAGATTATCTAAGTTATGCAGGCATTCTACCTCTAATTCAGGCTGTATTTACAGAAACTTCCCACCCATATCTCATTAGTTCAATGCTATTGTTTATTTGTGCAAGACTGTTTTAAAATGAATGAATGATGGAGAATTAGAGAGTTACAGCAGTGATAGCAGGTATTTAAAAAACATTCAAAGAAAGAGTGAAGAATGCTATGTTCTCAGGAAATGAACTGATGCTTACTCAAGTCCATGCAAATATTTAAATGTTCTAATAAATACCAGTGGAAAAAAAAATCAACTTTAGAGAAATAGTATCATGTGATGGGCATACGAAAGGAGCAAGGGACTAGCAGAAAGATGCACTCCTACAGAGCTGGAAATATTTGCCCTGCTCACCCAGTTGACCTATTTGAGTGGATATGTAACCTTTCCTATACATTCTTACTGTACATAAAAGACAAAGGTAAAATGTTCAAATAGAGGAAGCTAAATTTAATCCCAGAGGCTAGGGCAGCCACAGCTAGAACTATGAGAACATTAAGATTTTGTATTGAGGGACCAAGTTTGAGTATGGAAACATGATTGGGCACTTGTGTGTCCAGAAAAATTTGCTTTAAATTGGCAGGCAGAAATAAAAGATTTGGATTCTTTTCCGATGTATTTAACTGGGAGAGGGTAGATACCCCTCAGATTTTTTGACATAAATTGGTACTGGAAGGAAACATTTCAAGCAAGTGCTTGATCTATGTGTTTTCAAAATGAAGAGTGGAAAACAATTGATTTATTTGAATTTTATCCAAATTCTCCAATTTTTCCAGTCAGTATTTTTTACAAAATCTGAGAAATTTTCAGAAAGCTTTCAAGACCCCTAGAGACTGCAGTTTATGCCAAATTTATTATTTAGAAAGAAAGTAAAACCAAATTCCTAAACCTGTCATCAACTCAGGGCCTATTTAATTGGACACTTAATTACTGGCACTCCCCAGGTTCGTTTCCTAGATTGCATGCTCAGCCAGCTGTGACAGCCTTTCTTCTCAGTGCTGCCCTGGTACAATGCAGCTGAAGCCCTCTGTGACCCCTGGGAATGCCAACAATAGAGATGATCAGTCATTGCACACACAGCTCCAAAGGCCAATCACTGTTTCAGATCTTCCTCAAAAATGATGTTTTGCAAATATTTTAGCCTTAACATTTCTTTGGCTGGAGGTGAAAAAATGCATTACTTACAGTAACACTGTGAAACAAATATTACACCTAGTGATAACAGTGCTGGACTCTGTAGTGTAGAGGTTGAACATTGAGAGTTTTGCTGCTGAGGCTGCTTTGAATACAACAGAATAGGAATTCTTCCTTGTCTCCACTCCACCTCCCCCCCTCAAAATACACCAGATCAATGGGATGGTACCTTGTGCAAATGAAACACCATCATGTTTCATGTCAAAACACACAAACATTTTAATCTGGTTGAAGGTGAGGCTCTGCAGCTGATGTCAGATATGGGTTTGACGCTGATGTCGGATATGGCTTGTACTTAAAATCTGCAGGTCATTAAGCTGCCTACAAGGGAAGGAAGTATGTTTTTAAGGTCCATTTTGGAATGTGTGTTGGAGTTCCTCAGATACTCTACTCCTTGCTCTACAGCTGGAAGCTGCAAGGCTTTTTTTTGGGTTTTCTGTGAGATGCTTTATGGGCTGTTGCTTGTGGCATGGGAACCAAGTAATTTTTCAGAAACTGGTTGTGCTGTTGGCTCTGTTCTTTTCCTGAGGAGATTTGGACTGTATTTTACCTCACGAGTTGTTTTTTAGGAAAGAATCCTATTGAGAACACCTGGAATGATACAATTACAGCATGAGCATTTAAAACTGTGAGTATGCCTCAGCTTCCTTGGGATCTGAGAAGAAATCACGGAGCATACAAAGATTTTTTGGGCTGACTGCAAAATGTTTAGGGTACTAGATGCCCTTTACATTTTGGTGGAGGTTTAAGCTTAGAACGGTCCCTTTTAGGCAACCAAAAGATGACCTTTTCTGCGAAGGCTAAGAGCACTACAGCCAGAACATTTTATTTTGGTTGCAAACTGATGAACATGTGAAGGGTAGAGAGGGAAACCCCAGCAACCTCAGGCATTCCAGTTCTATCGTATCCCTACACCTTCCATTGTCGTGATGCTGCTAAATCTGCTTTGCCTGCTCAGAACTTAAGTAAACAAGACATTGTACTTGGGGGGAGTTTTGCAGCATTTAAAAAAAGGACTGAGTCTGCTGAATAGTGGATCAGTATTGACAGTTTGCTGTCAAAGGTTAGATTTTGTTATATCCTAGATAAGGTTGGGACCTGACATACTGTAGTTTTCTGGAGTGATCTATTTTTCTTAAGTGCTCACTGCATACTTAGAGAATTAAAAACACAGTATGTTTTAGTCTTTTTCCTGGAAAGTGCATCCTCTGCTAACTGTTCTCTGAGAAAAGATTTAGCCTAGCTAATAATTCAGGTAATTTATTTTAAGTTCTAAATTCACGTACTTTGCCTTTTGTAATGGTGAGACACAGGAGATCTTTGTAACAAAAGGATTACAGGCTTGTCTGATCTATAAATGCACCGACCTCAAGCAGCCTTTTAGTCAAATCTGTTTATGTGGTCAGCTTATAATCATATTTTTGTGATATTAGTGCAAAGATGTAGTGACAATGGTGAAATCAGAGGTTTACCTTATTCTAGTAGTAGAGTTTCTATCAATCAAGGATATCAGAGTAAGTCTTCCCTTACACCCCTTGCCCTACATTCTCACCTTCTGCCTTGCATTGCCTCCAACGTATTTTTAACCTCTCAGCCAACTGGCTCAGCTTGCTAGCACAGAAAAAAAGCTGAATAACTTTCTATTGGTTTAGGGAATTGAACTTTCTCCTCCCAAATGAATAAACACCAGAGCTGATGAATGGTTAGGAAGCAGAAGGACCAAGACAACTGACAGCAAGGCCAAGAGAAGGGCAAGAAGCTGATGGATCACTTCAGCCATCTTATGACACCTTCCCCTAAGTCTGCCTTGCTAAAGCTTCTCCACTTTGCATACAAAATATTACAAGCTGATTAGAACAGAAGCCTCCCATGCATCTCCCATGGGACCTTCTGACCAGCAGGTCACTGACTGGTCTGGGCTGAGTAGGTCTTTGGTGAAGCTGAGACGTCCCTATGAAAAGGTTTGTTTCCAGCAAGGAAGTGTTTCATATTTCTTTTGTTTAAAAACACGGTTTGATGGAAGATTTCATGCTGAGCCCTTGTCAAGATTTTGTATTTTACCTTTTCTGGTTAAAGTCTCTACAAGACTTTCCTTTTAGAATGAACCACAAACTTCTCTTACAAACCTAAATAAAATCTCTGTATAGCTCCTTGCAAAATCTAGTCTAATCAAAGCTACAGTTCACACTCCAAAGCACAGATTGCCTGAGAGGAAGCTCAGACACCCAGTTCACTGCCTTTCTGAGTGAAAAAGAAAAGAATTAAATATTTCCTGCAGTGTAAGGAAAAACAAATGAAAAGAAAGAAAGCGGAAAGGCTGAAAATGAGAAGTTGGACACATAGGGCATAAAAAGCATTAAATCAAATTAAAATCTAATTAAAAACTCTACCTGCAGCTACTTTTCAACTTAGCTATTCTTTCTTACTGTCAGTTGGTGTGGGCTATGTTTCTGCTGTTTCTGTTTTGTTAACAATTCTTCTTCCAGTCAAGCCTGACCTACCTATATCTCTCCACGAGCTTCATCCCAGAGCCATCTTGGCAGATGTTTTGGCAGTAAGGAACCAAATAAGCAATTGTGTGTAGGAGGTGTGAATCAACTTTGCTTCAGTAAGTTCATAATACCTTGCAAACTCATTCTGCACTATTTATACAAGGTTTCAGCAGAGTTTACTTTTGAAGTAAATATTAAAGTGAAATGAAGTACAGCACTGTCTTTGAATAGAGAGCATTATTTTACACCTCGCTAGGTCTGGTTTTCCTACTAATACAGCAGTGGCAAATGGGCAAGTAAAGACTGATGGGATGAGCAAAAGTGTTGATCCTTTCCTGAGCATTCCAAATCCTTTCTGTAAATGTGGCATTAAAAAAAAAAGACCCCAAATCACATGTTAGAAGTCAGGCCTCCCAAGGAAAACCTGCATTGCAGCCATTTGCACAAGCTCATGCTTTAGATTTCAATAAAGCTTTGGATACTGTCTCCCACAGTATCCTTCTGGACAAAACATCCAGCATACAGCTAGATAAGTACATCATGTGGTGGGTGAACAACTGGTTAATGGGTCAGGCTCAAAGGGTTATAGGAAATGGGGTTACACTGGGCCAAGTGCCAGGTCATACACTTTGGTCATAATAACCCCATGCAACATTATAGGCTTGGGGAGGAGTGGTTGGATTGCTGTCTGTCAGAGAAGGACCTGGGGGTGCTGGTTGATAGTCAACTGAATATGAGCCAGCAGTGTGCCCAGGTGGCCAAGAAAGATAATAGCATCTTGGCCTGTATCAAAAATAGAGTGACCAGTAGGACCAAAGAAGTGATTATTTCCCTGTACTCCGCACTGGTAAGGCCATACCTAGAATACTGTGTTCAGTTTTGGGCCCCTCATTACAAGAAGGATGTAGAGGCATTAGGATGTGTCCATAGAAGGGCAACAAGGCTAGTGGGGGGTCTGGAGCACAAGTCTTACGAGGAGCAGCTGAGGGAACTGTGGTTGTTTAGTCTGAAGGAGAGGAGACTCAGGGGTGACCTTATCACTCTCTACAACTACCTGAAAGAAGGTTGGTACGGGGGTAGGTTTCTTCTCCCAGATTAACAGTGAGAGGACTAGAGGAGATGGCTTCAAGTTGAAGCAGGGGAGATTTAGGTTGGGTATAAGGAGAAATTCCTTTACTGAAAGGGTTGTGGAGTCTTAGAACAGGCTGCCCAGGGAGATGGTGGAGTCACCATCCCTGGAGGTGTTTAAGAAACATTTAGATGTGTTTAGAGACATGGTTTAGTGGTATGGTGATAGGTGTGGTTGGACTTGATGATCTTAGAGGTCTCTTCCAACCTTTGTGATTCTGTGATTCTGTGACTGGTGACAGGACCTGAGGGAACGGCACGAAGCTCTGCCAGGGTAGGTTTAGGTTGGTTATTAGAAACTAAGTTCTTCACCCAGAGGATGGCAGAGCACTGGTATAGTTTCCCTCAGGAAGTAGTCATGGCAAACCTGACAGAATTCAAGAAGCATTTGGACAACACCCTCAGGTACATGGTGTAATTTTTGGGGTTCTCCTGTGCATAGAAAGGAGCTGGTCTCAATGATCCTCATGGGTCCCTTCCAACTCAGGACATTCCATGATTCTATGATTTATTTAATGTTTCAGATCCTTCTTTCCCTTGACATTAGAAGGATCATTTATCTGTGTGCAGCTAATTTGTTTCTTTACTTTTTATAAATGTTGAAAACAACTCAATCCTGTTACTTAGCAAGGACTTTATTAATTTCTCTTAAATAACAACTCTTAGGCTTGTTTTGGGCCTTACTGGTCCCAGCACAAGCTTATGCTGCAACAGTTATCATAGAGAATCTGTCCTAGGCATGTGTCTTAGATGCCCTGTAAGAATAAATTATGTAGGTGAGGAAACTTATCCTTGCTTACAGCTTGACACAAACCACTGCCCCTCATCCAGATGATTTAAGAGTATTTCAGTAACATAGTATCAAGATTCCTTTTCTAGGGATATCATATAGCAAATGGTTCAAATGAAATCTCCCATCACTACCTGTATCACATCTCTGGCTTCAGCTATGTGTGAGCAAACCAGCACAAGAAAGCAACCACAAAATGTGAGCTGTTCTACACAAAAATGTGCACAGCTTTCACAGATGCATGAGTACTGTTGCAGATTTACTGATGCTTTATTTGATCTCATGATGACGGGGCTACAGCTTTTGAATGCCATTTCCTTTTTTTCCTGTAGAAAAGCATTGCAGTGCTACCCCTTCATACACTGTTTTTCTTGCCTGTAACAGTAAGATTTAGCTGCTGATATAGGATTCTAAAAGGCTTGGGGGTAACAGAGTGAATTAAACATTCCTCTTCCAGCTGCTGCTGTTCACAACACTTTTGACAGTTAAAATCCATCACACATTCTCTTGTCTGTTTAATATAAACAATTAGTATTTTAAGTGGAGTCCAGAATCAACCCCAAATAGAGGATCCAGACAGGCAGGCAGTTCAGATAGGAAACTAAGCAGTGCCCTAAATTTATATAAAAGTAGTTTGCAGTCAGTTCAGCCTATGCCTGACATACTGTCTACCACAGCACATTAGACCATGGAAGCTGAGAGACCAGTGGCTTATCTTTGGGGGATGAAGTTTCATTTTTCATCTCAAAATTATTTTAGTGCAACTTTTTATCTGAAATTTTTAGTATAATATATAAACTGAAGGAGGGAAAATAAAAAAGACAATAAAGTATTTTTTGTTTAATGTAATGAATTATTTTTATAATGAAACATTTTAGTTAAGACTAGTTGTGGAGGAAAGCTTGTTTAAACAGTATTTTCCTTTTTCCTTTCTTCCACTTTGGACTAAAGACGTTTGAAATCACATAACTCACTGAAACAAACAAAAAATGTAGCTTCTCAATAGGCTTACTTCCTTCAGGCTGAAGTAAGCTTGAAGTATAGAAGTGCTTTAATGTAAATTTAATTTTAGTATAAAAGTCACGTTGTGAGAAGAGTAGAAATCTTTGTAGTTTTAGGAATTCTAATATGATCTCTGCAAAGTGCAGTTGGCTAAAATTTATTTTCTAGATGAGAGAACTTATAATGAAGAGGTTATAAACTGGAAAAGCTCCTGACTCGTTACAGTAGGCATCCAGGCTGCAGTACTATACAGAATATGCACAGAAACTAATACATACAGAAAACTCTTCTTTTTTGAGTGTAGATGATGCATGGTTCTGTAACAGAGAGAAGGTAACATTCTGTATAAATAGTGTTTCACACAGATGGTCTTGAAATTCTGTGTAGCTAAGTCAAGGCCCTTGTGGGAGAGGATCTCTCTGGAGATCTGACAACTTTTCTATATCAAAAGCTAAGCATGCACCTCAATGTGAAGCTGGACCAGGTGTAGCTATCTTTAGGATTGAACTTTCTAGCTACCCTGTAACATGGGTGAAATATTTAATAGGAGGCCTTCGGCCTCAGTTCTGCTTGCCAGGGGAGGAAGCTAAATTATAAAGTTAAAAACTTTACAGCAATGACTTTCCCTGTACTTTTTTGCAGTGGTTAGTGGCTTCATTGTAGTGTGCCCTGTAGGGTGTACAATAGTTCAAATAATGAATCATAAATAAACAACTTTCCAACTTTGTAAAAGGAAGCCAGGCAATTCATTTCTTTTAAATTGAGACTTCATTTAAAATGAGATAGTCCCCTCAGACCCTCACAGCAACTTCTGTAGCTGTCAATTCAGTTTGCAGCTTTAAAGAAAAAAAGGAGCTGGGCACAGGGAGTAAAAATGAAAACAGCTTCAGGTTGTTCAATTTCTTGTTTGTTTAAATTTGTCCTTCCTGACATACAGATTCATCACACTTCTTTCCTAGTGACTACTTCATTAGATTAGTTTAGCTAGGTATTCAGAGGGATTTTTATCTTCTGACTCATAAAATTCTTGTATTCCCCCAAGAATTTCCTGTGTCTGACTGGAATTTTATGTCTTTGTAGTTTTAGCTGAACTTCTTCAGAAATTGCTTTCTAAATGTCTCTGCTTTTTAGGTCTCCAAATAGCATCTGAGGAGCCAGCTCAGAGTCTGATTCCTGCTTTTTAGGAAAACTGATCTGTGCCAGCACTTCATCTCTTAAGAATAGAAATGAGAAATCTTTCTTAATCTTTTTAAACTCTTCCTTTCTCAATAGTATTTCCCCTTGCTGCCCATGCCTTTTCCAGGTGTCCACTTCAGAATATTCTTGTCCAGTTCTGAAAATGCACCCTGGTGGCTCAGAGTGCAGCCTGCAAGGCTGTCCCATCAGGTTTTCATCACTCACTTGTTATAAAGCAGAAAAGCTAAGGTTACAAGTACATTGGACCATTTAGCAGTTGAAGAGAAATGCCTTTGTATATTCTTTCCCTGTCTTTTTGTAGTCCTTTCTGGGGAGGGTTAGAGCCAGGTTAGGCTGGAGTACTGGTGTGTGCTTCTTTGAAGGGTTCAATGAATTGAAGGTGATGCTTTTTGACATGCGAGCTCCAGAAATGTATCGAATGACTGTAGTGCCAACTCTCCTGCTTACCCAAGAGCTTCCTCTGCCTTCGTGTCTCTGTGCAAAATGACGACGCTTAGCTGCCCTTGGTCATTGCAGCTGGCTGGTACCTTTGAATGTCTCTGAATTGGAGGAAACAGATGGCAGAATGGCACCGTGCTTCTTTTCCAAAAACTGTGTGGAAAAGCAGAAAATATTTTTTCACCCGTTCTGGTTTTAGTCACTCTGCTCCCGGATCATGGTGTTTGCGGCTGGAGCTTCCAGATAGGTGCCCCGAAACATAGCTTTAAAATGTTCGGCACGTGTATTTATTTGTAAGGTTATGTTCCCCGAGTATGTTTGCTCTTGAAATCACCAGGTGGAGACAAGAACAAGGCTATCCGCTGCCGCCGCTGCCGCCGCTCCCGCCCCCGCCGCCGAGCCCTCCCAGCTACCCCTAGCCGGAGGCGGCAGCCGGCGCTGAGGAACCCGTGGGTGGGCCTGCGGTGGCCTGCGCCCTGCGCCTCCCGCCCGCCTCAGGCCGGATCGCTCTCTGCCGCCGCAGCTCTTTCCCCTTCGGTGCATTTCATGACCCTCGGTGCAAGTAGCCCTTCCGGAGGCAGCGGAAAAGGGTCAACGGTGGGGGCATTAGACATCCTCTTTTCCCTCAGATACCATGGCTTGCGGGTGCTTGCTTTCTCTTCTTTTGCCAGATGGAAAAGGAGCCGGGGGTGTTGGTCGATAGCCGGCTAAACAAGAGCCACCAGTGTGCCCAGCTGGCCAAGAAGGTCAATAGCATCCTAGTTTGTGTCTGAAATAGTGCGGCCAGCAGGACTAGGGAAGTGACTACCTCCTCGCACTTGGCACTGGTGAGGCCATAGCGTGAATACTGTGTTCAGGTTTGGGTCCTTCACTACAGGAAAGACACTGAGTTGCTGGAGCCTATCCAAAGAAGGGCAACAAAACTGGTGAAGGGTCTGGAGCACATGTGTTATGAGGAGCAGCTGGGGGAACTGGGGTTGTTTAGTGTGGAGAAGCAGAGGAGAGACCTTCTCGTGCTTAACAACTATCTGAAAGGAAGTTGTAGCGAGGTGGGTGTCAGTCTCTTCTCCCAGGTGGCTAGCGCTAGGACAAGAGGAAATGGCCTGAAGTTGTGCCAGGGGAGGTTCAGGTTGGATATTAGGAAAAATTTCTTCACTGAAAGGGAGGTTTGGCCGGTGGGTGAGTCACCATCACTGGAAGTGTTCATAAAATGTGTAGACATGATACTTTGCAAGATGGTTTAGTGGGGATGGTGGCTTTGGGTCAATGGTTGGACTTGATGACTTTGAAGATCTTTTCCAACCTTACTGATTCTAAGATTCTTCCTCTCCTTCATTCCTCCAGGGTTCTTCTCTAGGAGATACCCACTTTTGATATTCAGAGGGTCTGAGCAGCCGGCGTGTCTGACAGCTGGCTTGTAAGTTGGAGCTTGCTGTGCAATAGCAGCTGCCTTCAGGCTGTACAGGGCACCCTGAGCAGAGGCACCATACAATTGCCTGTGTCCCAGCAGTGGAGTTGGGAGGTCTGCTCCAGCTGGGCAGTGAAACATCTGAATGGCCCACAGGAGAAAGCCCAGGGAAACACAAATATGCAGCAATCCTCAGTGTTACAGAAAAGAATATCCAAAGAGTGTCCACAGCTAAAGATGCCAATTGCAGCTACGGCTAGCCTAGTGCTGTGAGAGGCACTGTGTAATGGAAAACAAATCCCCATGACTATAGAGTTTTTCCCTTGAGGTATTTGAATGTATCTATTAGAGGGCTGCATGCCCAGTTTGAGCATCTTGCCTGTCTCCAGTTTTCTCCTGTGTATTGGCTAGTGGGCCAAAAATCCTTTTGTTGATTCTCTCTAACTCTTTTGTTTCTCCTCCTGCTTATTGCATCAGGTTTCTTTCCTAAGACATTTACTTCTTTCGTGTATTGTTCTACTTAGAATACTGTAAAAGAAAACAAGACCCTAAAGCGAGTTGGATTTTATAAACCAGTATTATTTGTCTGCAAAAACATGTAGTGGGTATAATTGACTTGCACCGTGACCATTCATACTGTGCCCAATTAGAAATGCTTTTTGCTTGGTTTGAAAATAACTTCCATGTCTTACACAGTTTGTGTACAGTATATTTGTTTTGTTTATTTTTTTTTATTCAAGTAAAAAATATAATAGAAGGTAATACAGAAGAAAAAGAAGAATTCAAAGATGCAATCGTGCAAACAATACCATGAGCACCAGAGAAAATAAAGAGATATATGCTGAGCTGATTTGCACAGCAGCCATGTTAGCACTTGCTCAGTCTTTTGGGAGATTCCGGAGGTGAGCTGGGCTTCCCCCAGCACAGCATTAAAGGAAAACAACTCCTCATGAGATTGTTTTTAAGTAGTTTTGCTGTCTCTTTCCTTGGACTGTGTCACCAGCTACATAGTATAGCTGTGAAAAGGTTTCCTTTGAAATCTTTCTTGAAAGAAAATAGATTTAGCAGAAAGGGCATGCTTTGCTTTAGAAACCATAACAGAAAGCAAACCAGAAAATGAACGTTATAATCTGAAATATGAACTTTTCAATTTCAATAGTTTCAATTTTCAGAGGTTTTCAAAGTACAGCTGAAGTTTTCCACAGAAAACTTAAAGGAAAAGGAGTGTGTTTGAGTGTGTGTGGACATGTATATTGTTTTTGTCAGGCTTTTCTGTGAAGAAAGTTCTTCATTTTCTAGTCAGCATTATTACCTACCTCCTTTTGTTTGCATAAGAGGTTGTTAAAAAGATCTAAAATGCTCTCCCAAACCAACACTGGCTCCAAACAATCTAACCCTGCAAATCATTCCTTTTTTTCTTCTTTTAGGATTTTTTGTAATGCCTATAGCTGATGCATCCTTTTGTGTGTGACAGCATGGTGTTCAACCATGTGCTGTACAGACAAAGTCTTGGGCAGAGGGCGATATAAAGTTACCCTGGGTACCAGGTCCAGAGTGGCAGAAGTACCTCAGAAGTCTGCATGATGCTGCAGTGAGTAGCCTCTGCACGTCCCAGATGAAGGAGGGTTTCATGGCAAGGTTCTTTGCCAGGCTTGACAAGAGATCTTCTTGCACTGGGATAAAATCTTGCTCTGAGAATCTTGTTTGTTTTAAGGACTAGCTTAGTGGATAAGCTGTAATATTAGGCAAAGAAGATGATTTTGCTCTCCACTGCTTCATGGTGGCATCAGAAGGAGCCGTATCTCACTTTCCTGCAGAGTCTTGTCCTGTGGATAAACGGCCCTTACAGCAGACCTGGTGGTTTGTGGCTCTCTCTTCACCCTGCTGTTCAGTATCCTGTCCTGTCAACCTTTGGCAGACATTGCCATCTGCCAACTGCCCCGGTCTTGGCCAAAATCCTGACAAAAGTTTTTCTTGATGGCCAGGAAAATTATGTCCCTTCTTAGTTATTTGTGACCAAGTTCTATCACCCAGACATCTCATTCAGTATCTAAAGTAAACAGAAGAAAGGAGATCTTTGTCTTTTTTTGTTTGTTTGTTTTGGTTTTTTTTTTACACTCTTTCTCTTGTTTCAGAACTTTACAACTGCAATGAGACCCTATTTGTCCAGCTGTAATTCTGTCAGAATTCCACCTCTGTAGTTTCAGGTTCAGTGTGTAAGCAAGTTCTAGCTGTTCTTTACAAACTTTATTTCCCAGACATGCATAACAATACTAGAGGAAAATATTTCAACAAACAGATTGTGGATGTTTATTACTTGAAACACCCCATGACAAATTTTTCAAATATGTACTTAATCTGTGACTGCTGCTCATTTCAGTGCCAGATGCTGATTATTACAAGGTTGCATTTGCTGATTTTTTTTTACTTTCTTTATGAACATACTGCATTATGATTCAAATTTTGTCAAATCTCTTCCATTGTAAGGCACACCAGCTCTACTGCTATCCTGATTTGCTCATCCCATATGAAAGCTTCAGTTATATTAGTGAATTGCACAGGTAACTCATAGGCATCCCCATTGTGAGATATTTTGAGATACATAAATTTGTTTTACAAATACTGATTTTGGAAGGAAAGCAAAAACATGTATTTGAAGTTGAATGCTATGGACAGAGGTTGCTAGGTCAACAGTAAATTATTAAAACTATTTAAGGCATTTCTTGATGGCATTTTAAAAATATAGCTTAAGGTTACACTGCTTCACACAATTCTGTTTGGCTCCTTTGATGCTGAAGATCTACAGCTGACTTACGTGCAAGATATATATTTTGAAACATTTGCCATGATTTAAAGTAACAAGAGACACTGTTCGGATGAGGGGAGAAACCCATCCTTTGGGAGGAAGTGAGTTAGGTTCAGTTTTGTTGAACCTGAACCAAGAAAAGAACCATTAGTAACTCAATCTTTGTAAGAAGGCTTGAGGAAGATCCCAGCTCCTGCCTACCTGTTGATTTTAGCAGCAGCCCAGACGTTGGAGATGTCAGGAGTGTTACAGAGGAAGACTCTAAAACAACTGGCTTGTATTTAGTAGTATTTTAGAACACAGTGAAAGGACTAAGGAAGCAGTTAGGGCAATAATGGTATTGAGATACAGTTATAAATTGCTGATGAGAGCATGCTTCATGCCTTCATTGCTCAGGAGACATCAGGGGCATTCTTGTTCTGAAAAATTCAGATGTTGAACTAATTTGTAGATGTGAAGTTTCAGATCTCCCTTAAAAATAATTTTAAACAAATAAAACCTTCTCCCACTAACAAAGACCTAAGTCTGGATTGCATATGCTGTTTCATACTAAGTTGTTTTGATGCTCAGAGTGCTGTAGTGGAAGAAAACAAACATCACCTTTATGGCTTTCACTTTTTTATTTCCCAAGTGAGAAACATAAAGAAAAAACCAGATGACAATTGTCTCATAAAAGCTGCTATTAGAAGTTCAATTGTTTTGTAAAATTCCCTTCCCACACTGTTCTGTTAGAGTGGCATTTGCCTGCTGCAAGTTGCCCAGCTTTGCTGTTAGAGACAGGCAGCATGTTAGAGAGAAGCCCTCTCTTTACTTTCCAACATGAAGCTTCATTTTGTCTTTGTTCTCCCAACACGTGCCAGCCTAGCTACCACTCCAGCACTCTGTGTGTTCTACTGAAAAACAGTACCTTGTCATCCTTCTTGTATCTAGATGGTGCTGGAAAGGACTGGCTGTTTTCTTTCCAGTGGAATACGTATCTAATGTAAAGTCGTTTGCTCGTGACTAATAATGTTTCTGTGCCTGACTCTGTTTCTGGCTACAGTTGGATAAATTAGATGAACCTCCACTGAAAGTAGTGTTACCTAATGGTAAAATATTTATAAGTAAGATTTTTTATTGCACATTCATCATCATGGAGATATTATGAAAAATAATCCAGCATGTTGGCCAAAAAAAGCCCTATATCTGCACAGGCATCCTACATAATAGCAATATGTCACTTTGTAGTTCTACATTAAACTTGTATGTGAGAAGTTACAGCTGTGGATGCCTGTGTCTTTCAGATTCTGTTTCAATAAACCTGTGAGAAAGAAGAAAGTGAAGGCTCTTCAGCTTTACAGCAGTTTCAAAGCAGAAGCTTTATTACCTTTTTTTTAATCCTGTATGCTTTGTGTTTTTACACAGACATAACTGCTCAGTGAAGATAAATGATGAGACTCTACCTTAAAAAGCCTTTGGGTTTTCATTAATCCACATTAGGTTAAAAGGGAATCAGAATTCTAAAAATACAGCACATCAGAGAAGCAAGGTATTTTTCAGGTCAAGGTCCTCTTTTCCATCTGGTGCCATTTGGTAGTTCTAACATCTTCCATCTCCCCCAACTTCTCCATCTGTAAATAACTCACTGAAGTAAATGCTTGGAATATTTACAGCGCAGAATGATAAAATACAGGTTGAATTTAATCTCTTTGGGATCTAAAATGAAAAACATAACTAGACACATCACAGTTATTGAAAAACTGTGGAGGTCTCCAGTCAGCAGGTGTATGAAACAGGGATAATGTCAGAGCATTAGATGCTTTGGGATTGCAATTGGCCTGTTCAAAAAAAAAAAAAAGTCAAAAGGAGTATTAGTTCAGGAGTGGGGAAAAAATAACCCAGCAGGGCTGATTTTCAAAAGCAGCCTGCCGTTTGGCTTCTGCAAACAATTACAGGCTCATATTTGAATGGTTAGATGTCTAAGTACTCGCATCCGTTTATTAGGAAGTTGGAGATCTAACTACAGCAAAATGTGTGCAAACTTTCGAAACTGGGAGGCGGTCTGAGATGCTTCTAAAATTGATCAATCAGTCAACAGCTGGACTGCTTCCCAAAAGTTTATGGGAACAAAATGTCTGTCTTTTTTCTGCATGAGGTCAGCATTGCCCCAAGAAAGAGTCCCAGAGTAGGCCATGAAATAAGGTGCTTTAGAACCTCTTGGGTTAACGTGAAGGAAATCGTCTACTCCTGGTGGGGTTTCATATCTCTACCACGAATGCACAAAGGGGGCTGAACTGTAGGCACATTGTTTGCTGTCACTGCCTTTCTCAGGCATTACAGCTACTGTGCCATCTCAATTTAAGGAGACAAACTTCTCTCTCTGAGACTGCTGTGTGCTGGCTGCCTGTGTTGTCGTGATACCCACCTTGTGCCAGCTGCCTGTATGGGTGTCTGTTTTAGGTGGTTTGTTAGTAATACAGACTTATTCAGGTACCTAGAGTAGGAGGTCTGAAAGTGAGCAAGAAGATGCCTCTTTTGAATTATTTGAAACCCTATGCCTAGGGCTGAAAAAGTAGTGTCCAGCATAGCTAACCAAAGCCAGAATTTCTCTTCCTCTCTGTTTTTCACTGTTGCAGCCCAGGGCAGTAGCAGGCCATCTTTGCTCTGAAGAAAGCATTCTTTGATGAAAAGGCATGAACTGCTGTCTCCTCTTTGCCAGAATAGGGACCATTATGAGGAACAAAGATACAGTTTTGATGAGGGGTTGTGGGTTGGATTTTAGAAATGCTGTGCAGCATTTACAAAATATTTGGGGGATGTCCTAGAATGAGAAGAATAGGACATGACTCAGTTTGTGTGACACCCAGCAGCATGAGATCCTTTCTATTACTCATGCAGGATGGAGCGGAAAAGATCTGTCAGCAATGTTCAGTTTACACATGGTTTTCACTTAAGTACTTGCAAGAAGAAGGTTTCATTGCTTTATTTAGTGTATTTTAGATCCAAAAAAGGATACTTGCTATATATCTGAAAAACTTCATTTCTGTGGCTGGCTTATTAATGTACTAGAAACTGGCCCTTAGGATATAGCAGCCTGACTCCCACATAAAGGGTCATCAGAGTGAGCACAAAACCAACAGACTCATACTTTAAAGCCCTTTTATGTTGCCAGTGTGATGTCAAAGTGATTGTTAAAATAAGAATGAGCCCATTTAAAATGTCTATAACATGATAAAAATTGCTGACCATTGCTGTGTCATACTTGCTCTCAAACTAAGCGTTACATTCAAGGATAAATGTATTCACAAATCTTAGCTGCTCTTCANCTGACCATTGCTGTGTCATACTTGCTCTCAAACTAAGCATTACATTCTTAGCTGCTCTTCACACACACACAGAAGTGCAAATGTCATTTGAAGTTGTTCACTCAGATGGGAGACTCCCCCCATCCCTATCTTGTCTCACAGAATCACAGAATATTATGGATTAGAAGAAATGTCTGGAGATCATCTAGTCCAACCCCCCTGTCAGAGCAGATTCTCCTAGAGCGAGTTGCACAGGATGGCATCCAGGCAGGTTTTGGATGGTAGAGGAATGGATGTGGTTTATCTTGACTTCAGCAGTGTTTGACATTGTCTCCCACAGCATCCTTGCAGCTAAACTAGGGAAGTGTGGTCTGGATGATCGGATCGAGAGGTGGATTGTGAACTGGTTGAAGGNAAGATGAAGGGGCTGAAACATCTTCATTATGAGGAAAAGCTGAGGGAGCTGGGTCTCTTTAGCTTGGAGAAGAGGAGACTAAGGGGTGACCTCATCTGTGCTTATAAATATGTGAAGGTTGTGTGTCAGGGGGATGGGGTCAGGCTCTTCTCAGTGAAGCCCAGTGACAGGACAAGGGGCAATGGCTGTAAGCTGAAGCACAGAAGGTTCTGTGTGAATACAAGAAAAAATTTTTTCCCAGTTGAGGTGCCAGAGCACTGGAACAGACTGCCCAGAGAGGTTGTGGAGTCTCCTTCTATGGAGATATTCAAGACCTGTCTGGACACGTTTCTGTGTGACCTGGTCTAGGGAATTTATTAACCTACACTTGCCCTTGTTGAATTTCATATGATTTTTCTCTGTCCAGCTCTCCAGCCTGACCAGGTTACCCTGGATGGCAGCACGGCCTTCTGGTGTGTCAGCCACTCCTCCCAGTTTTGTGTCACCAGCAAACTTGCTGAGGGTACACTCTGTTCCCTCAGCCAGGTCATTAATGAATAGATTGAAAAGTACTGGACCTAGTACTGACACAACTCATTACAGATCTCCAACCAGAGTTCACTATATGACAACCCTCTGAGCTCTATTCTTCAGCCAGTTACCAATCCACTCCACTGTCCATACATTTGTCTCCTGCAATTACCCTTTGCCCCTTTTCTCCAGCAGCGGTTTCTTCCTTGCTGTTATGTTATACCATCCTTCAAAAGACAGAGGCCATGATCCTGATGCCCGTCAGATGTGGTGAGCTAGATCTGACAGAAAGCCATCACCTGGGGAGGGTAGAGTCCAAGCACCAGGGTTTGCAAAGGATCTTCTCCAGTGGTCAGTCTTGGCATTGCTAATGGTTACTATTTGTCTCTCTCAGCTCAGCAGAAGAGATCCAAAATGGTAATGTTCCACCCCATTTTTGCAGAATCATGGCCTTTCCAAGTAGCTAGATAGCCTTCAATGGCTGGCTGAAGATGTAATGCACAGCTAACAACAGTCTGTAATGCAGAGTGAATCTGCCATTTTGCAGCCTTGCAGCAGGAAGGAGGCAGGTGCTCAGGAGGACAGGAGTGGAGGAGCAGCAGCCAGTGAAACAGCAGAAGAAATAGCCTGGGACTTGCAAAATGAAGGCCATTACTGTGTCATCCACTGCTTACAAAGACAGAAACATCATATGAAGAGTCCACAGTGGTTTGGCTGGCTTTTTATGTCACTGGGAGTTGCCTGATATGCAGGCAAGCAGACTGCTTCTACAGCTTGTTCCTGGCAGCTTTTGAAGTAGAGAAAATAGCCAGAGAAGGCTTAGCAAACTATCAAATGGGTTTTCCACTTCAGCTCAGAAGAGCGGAAATGAGACAACAGAGGGGAATTGATTTTCCTGGTGAATTTGGCTCATCAACTCAATGAGCAGTTCACTTGTCTTCCTCTTAGGGTCAACAGAGCGACAGTGTGACTCACTGTGCCCTTCAGGACCTTTTCTGTTGCAGGATTTGCTTAGTTTTCAGAGAAACCTCATGAAGTTCCTAATTCATCACAGTAATGCTGGTGCCTGGCCTGCCATGTCACTCAAGAAGAGACGGCTTGACTGAGAGATAAAAGTCCAAACTGTGGAGTCATAGTCTGTTCCCTAGTCCATCTTGGGGACCACATGTGGCAGTGTTGGAGCCTTTGGAGCATGTGTAGCTTTAACTGACAGCCTAAACTGAAGTCACTCCAGTTGGGTACAAAGACTACTTTAGAGGAAGACTTTGCCTGTTTATATAGGTTTCAGATTACTTCGTATTTTAAAAGTGCATGGAGTGCATCCAAACCAAATAATTTTTCTGTGGTGAATGGGAAGACCAAAAGGAAAAGCCTGGAGAAAGTAGGATAGATGGTCTTTCTTAATGTCAAAGCTGACATAAACATGTCTCTTCCAAACCCTTCTCACAAGATAATTTTCTCTGCAAGACACAGATTGCTTCAATCTCTGTGTAGCAGTCTTTGAAGCTTCCCCCTTATTGCTGTTATGGAGGAGGCAGGGTTGTCTTTGAGAATTTCTGCAGCACTGAAGTGTTCCTCCTCCAAAAGCTTTCACACAATCAGATAGTTGGTTGCTCCTGACAGCTCCCTCTTTGGAACTTCTCTGCCATCACACAAAGGCAAACTGATATGTCTGTTTTGCAAAAATATTAAATTAAACAAACTTGAAAAGGCTGCATTAAAAATATTCTGACCAGCTCTATGGAAGGCCAAAATTTTCATTAGAGAGAGGTCCAGCTAAGAAGATTATGAATGCTGTTGGAAAGGAGCCACCAGTCAGGAGACATCAATTTTTCTGTCAACAGGATAACCCCTTTCACAAAACTTGTCATATGTTTATTCCTTTTCTGCTTGTAAAGGTAGTTGTTTGGCAGGGATATTTTACATGAGGGGAAGAGTTTATAAATTGTTTTTTTACGGTTGTCATTGTTACACTGTTTTGCATTCCTGTCTTGTGGGATATTTTCCCTGTCCAGAGTTCTTGCTCCTCAGTCTGTCTGCCCTCTGTAACTCTTCCATTTATAATACCTTTTGGGGAAAAAAATGACTCTAATTCTGCATCAAGTTCCAGGGTAGAAACCCTTGTGGTTGCAGAAGGCACCTTGGCAGCACAGGACTTGAGGCTTGCAATGCCTTCAGGATGCAAGCTTCAGAATGCAAGCTTCAGAATGCAACTATATGGGTGTTCCCAAAAGGTAGAGACATGCATTTCTGAGCATTTATTTCTTTAAAAATTACACCTGTTACGTTTGCATCCTAATAAGTGTTCTTCTATATTTAATGATTTAAGATCCAACTGAAGACATGCAGCTTTTTTTCCAGTTTACCCACGTTCAGAATACCTGATAGCTTCCACGCCTCCTTTTACTGTATAGGAAATTTTACTGACTTTACTTGCAGGAAGCTGTATACATCCTTTATTTTTCTGCATGCAGTGATTCAGAACCACTGCTGTATTATTTAATAGCTTATTGCAAGTAATTTTATGAAATCATCAGTAGCAAATGTTTAACAGATACTAAAAGAAGAATCAAGGAAGTTCTGTATATATTAGTGTATGTGTAGTACACAGAGAGCAAGAGCTACCTGTGCATGCTATATTTGTCAGGAGACTGAATGAGAAGGACAGATAGCCAGTGGGATTTCAGATGGGCACTGGTAGGTGTTGATGAGACCTTAAAACCTATCAGGTTCTTATGTGGGAACCCAGCTTCAGGAAATGGAGCATATGATGACAGTGTTTTGAGTTACAACTCAAAAGTTACAACTGTGTAATGGGTATCTATAGGGTCACCAAATAGACCTATGTTGGCTATTACCTGTATTGTGGAGAGAAGGAGACTTGGTATGGATTAGTGGCCATTACTGGTAGGTCGAGTATACACCTCATCATCATCTGGTGTCAGATCATGCTGCTCAGTGCTCAGCTACCAGCTGTGTTGAACATACATGTTAATGAGTGCAATTGTTTTGCTGTGGATGCAGATCACATGCAGACCTTCTGCTAGCACAGATATTATCAGCATAGTTATGATGCTACCTGTCCATTGCTGATCTGAAGCACTGTTTTGAAGTTAGACACAACAGTGGCTATCTCACTGCCTCTAATGTGTGATGGGTCAGTGTCTGAGCATGTCCTTCTGGGTGTGACCATGCCTTGGTGAAGGTAAAGCTTAAGGCAGGTTTTGGGGCTCTAAATTGCAACTTAGCAATTCTTTTTTGAAGTACCTTGACACTGCAAAAGCAGAAACACTTGTGTTCCATAAATCACAGAATGTTAGGAATTGGAAGGGACCTTTAAAGATCATCTAGTCCAACCCTCCTGCTAGAGCAGGATTCCCTAGACGAGGTCACACAGAAGCGCGTCCAGAGGGGTTTTGAATCTCTCCAGAGAAGGAGACTCCACAACCTCTCTGGGCAGTCTGTGACAGTGCTCCATCACCCTCATTGTGACAGATTTTTTTCTTGTATTCATGCAGAACCTCCTGTGCTTCAGCTTACAGCCATTGCCCCATGTCTTGTCACTGGGCTTCACTAAGAAGAGCTTGACCCCGTCTCCATGGCACCCACCCGTAATAAAGTCTCATTGTGCTCAGGGTGGAATTTGTGCTTCTTTAAACTGATGATGAGGCTGAATCCAGCTTAACTGAACAACTACATTCATGTCTGAGCTAAAGTACTACCATTGCTTGTGGTGGAATGCAGGAATCTCTGTTGAGATGGAAGATAGGCAGCAAGTAGGAGTTTAGTCCTTGCCTGTAAACAACTTTGTATTTAAGGGGGGAAATTTTCTGAAATATTGAAGTGACTTAAGATCCAAATTCTCCATGTCAGTTATTTCCAGGATCTGAAGTGATATCAACATTTTTCAAAGTGTGATTCTGTCTTGTTTTTCACTATGTCATCTGCCTTGAAGACACCCTCTTTTCTTATTTATTTTGTTCCTGTTTTTCAGGTTGGCCTTCCTTCTATGATGTGATCAGTCCTGATGTAGTTACTTTCAACGATGATTTCTCCTATGGGATGCATCGTATTGAAATATCCTGCAGTCAGGTTAGTTTATAGCACACACAAACCATTCCAATGGCAAAGGCTGCAAAAATCATTACAGCGTGCTGTAGTTTCCTCAAGATTTGCAAACCTTTCAGTTCCATTAAATAGTAATCATTGTGAGAGAGCACAATGGGTTGTAGGTATAGCAGCTGGGTGAAACGAGCTGAAGGCACAAAGGGCTCGTTGGAACGCACGTTGTTGTCTCGTGAGATTTAACAGAGCAGATGTAAATGGTTGGACTCAGTGCTGAGTCTACAATACCCTTCTGAAGGGAGTCCCTTCAAAGGAGCTCCTGAGCCTGAGCCTGGCCAACTTGACTCCACACATGAGCAGTTGAGAGGGAAGTCTAAAGCAGTGGAGCGACTGTCTGTGTGCTGATTCCATCACTGTGCATTACTGTGCAGCCATGCTAACTCATTCCCAACACTTGTTCCCAGCGCATTCTTAATGGCTGCCTCAAACAATCCCATCTGTCCTATTAAAGAAGAATGTAGTCATTCAAAATATGCCCAAATTTGCTGTTATCTGCATTGTTCTACTTTCTCTCATCCTTTGTGCTGTCCTCCTCCCTCTGAAGGGAATAGCATAATCATTACCTAGAAAAGGGAGAAGCTGCTGCATTGATGTTTGGGCAGGCATACCCAGCAGCTTGCAGCCCTCTAGCTCCACGTGCCCAAACAGCAGAAGCTTGATTTGGGCAGTGATAATTTGCTGTTCTTTTCCCAGATAGCACTGATGGAGGGATAACTGATTTCATCCCTGATGTGATACTTCCTTACTAGTCAATCAGTTCTGATATGTAGGTAAGAAGCTTCTCAAAAAGAAGCAAGATTGTCTTTATGGAGAATCCATTAACTTCAGTCTGGGTAGAGGGTTTGGCCCAACATGTTAATGGCCAAATCAGCATGTCTGCTAGGACGCAATGTATACTACCTAATTCTGTGGTTCTTACATTGGTGATGTGCTTTAGAAGATCCATTTAACACTTTTTGGGAACATTCATTTCCATAAATTCCTAAATTACCTAGTGAGGTAGCAATGGGACTGCAGACTGTGATTCTCATGCTTCACCAGTGATTACTCACATAATCAAAAATGCAGCCCACTCTCTTCAACTTTGCTTAGTAGGCCTGAATAGTGCTAAAATCACTGTACTGCCAACCTGCTGAACCTGTGTACATTGACACCCATCAAGACATGGCCAGAGCTCCTAGTTTCACCTGAGAGAAGCCCAAGGCAGCCTGTGGTCAGGCCAAGGAATCTGGGAATGTCATTTACCTATTGCCAAACAAAATAGAGTTAGCAGACCTGAAACCAGCCGTATTAGCAGCAGTCACATGCAGACACCATAAAATTAAAGCAAACCAAAATCTAAATTTAAAGCATCAAGAAAAAAATATGACCAAGGTTGCTATATAATGCAATAGCAACTTTCTACCAGCTGCTCCAACTTCCTGGGGCAATAACCCCACAGATGATCAAGTCACTCAGGAAAATGGCTTGAGGAGTGGCGAGCATCTTTGCAGCCACTGCTCAGCACAGTTTGTGCCACATTGTATATCTGTAACAAGACCATTTTCTCCCTCCTTGGAGCCCTAGGAATGTGAATCACATATGCAGCTGCAAAAAAAATGCAGTTTTACTGCAGCCTGGAAAGGAGTGGGATTGATATGGCAGGCCTTGGGTGAACTGGAGGGAAAGACCCTCTCCCACACCCAAAGCCTTATTAATCTGCTACAGATGAAAAAGTAGTTAATTTTTCTTTAGAAGTCCTTCCACTTGTCTGAGAGAATAAAAAGCCCTGTCTTTTAATATTCTCTCTTATAGAAAGCAAACACATGGGGAAAAGTGCTGTAATATTAGCAAAAGACATCCATGGGATTAACTTAGAAATAATTTCTAGAGTTTTTTTTACAGTTTACAGTACACATCACCCTGAATGTTTCTAAAAGGTCAATGATTAGTGACAGGTAGAAGAAAACTGGGAAACTGGTTGCATCTCTTGGTTTTTTTCCTCTTTTCTACTTGAGACTACCTTCTCCTGAGGTCTCTCTAGCTGTTGTTTTTACCTGTACAGATCAATAAAATTATGCAGTCACAGAAGTAGTTTGTGCTTTGATAGCTTGGACTAGGCTACAACAGCTGACTGCAAGCTGCTTTCCATGCCTTCCAGCAGCATATCAGAACCAGGAGGCTTGAGAGATCCAAGCATACTGACAGTTAGCAGTGACCCCCCCTCTTTCCTGCTCCCAAACACATACTTCAAATGCTTTACTCTGTTTCACCATCCCAGCGCATTCTGCGCAATATATTTATGTGCAAGGCTGCAACAGATGACTGCTTCTTTTTGGGAGGCTTTGCAGGCATGTATATACATCATAGAAAAATGGTCAGCACCTAGTATGTGTGTGGGGACAGTAAAATCAATTCATCCTTTGTACCTCAGCTGAGGGACAGGTTTCTTACAGTGTGATACAAAGGCTTAAATTACATTTCTTTTCAGGGCAGATGAATTACGGAGTCCTCTATAGAGAGAATTGCCACATAAATTTTTGGTGAGGGGTAATCTCAAAAGGTAACAAATTTTGCAGTAATCCAATCCTGGTGTGATTCTGCCATCACAAGAAGGTGTAATGAGACTACCTTGGACTCTCACACAGCTTCTCAGGTTTTGTGAGGAAAACCTTTTTGATAGATTGTCTTTGTAGTCTGCATGTGAGTATATTACTCCTGCAGACCATTTCTCTCTACGGTTTCTTTTGTTCTGTTTCTGTCCAGTGGAGGGGGAATGATTTATCTTTGGTTAAATGCTAATCTGGAAAAGATCTGTTTAACACTTCTAGCCAGGAGGTTTTGAAGCTTTCCTAGTTGAGATGAGATGATTTAATTAGGATGCTGAGCATTTAGAAGAATACTCTCTCTGGGACATTTAAGGTTTTTTAGACTTTTTTTTCCCCAAGGTATGGAAAAGCTTTATGATCAGGTGAAATGCCTCATTGTGAGAGACCCCACTCTGAGAAACAGCTCAGTTTTTTTGCCCAAAATGCCTAAAAAAAGCCCTTCAGTCTAAAGGCAAATGAAATAAAGTAAGCAGTAGAAAAGGAAGGAAAGGGTGGCAAGACAGCAATCTTTCAGAAACAAGAACTGAAATTTTCTCTACTCTAGTTCCCATGCAACTTTCTTTTGCCTTTTACTTGCCATTTCCTTATCGCCATGTTTTGTCTTCTTTTCTTACAAAGTTGAGCAGCTTCTGCTTAACCCAAAGTCTCTGGTGTCCTTGCTGGACTGCCATGGCTGTTTCAGCAACACTTCTCTGGGAACAGGGAGCCTGCCCTGGGATGTGGCTGTGTGGGTGGGAGCACTGAGGCTTCACATGCCTACCTGCCCTACTTCTGGTGTCAGTGAGGATTATTGTTTCAGCTGTCATTAAACAAGAAGAATTTCTGCTCTCCTAGCTGACACAAGAGCCTCCCCCAGCCTTTCAGTCTGTTGAGAGAGTTTAACTTGAAAACAAAATTTTACCTGCTTCTACAGACAGCCTTCCTATAGCTTTGGTGAATTAAAGGCCATAACAGCAGGAGAACATTAGCAACACATTAACTGCAGGGTAGAGATTTGCCACCACTACCTCATTCACAGTTCAGAATAATCAATATTGCCTCTATGTATTTGGGATACTATGAATTAATTAGAGGTTAAGAATAATTTGTAGTCTTTAATTTTTGCTGTCTGACTGTGAGCCCACGAGCAGCTCTGTGATCTCCGTTACCTCATTCCGGCTCTCACTGAGATCAGCTATTGACTTGAAAGGCCAAGGCTCTTTGGTAAAGCAGCATGACTTTCCTGTTCAAGATAAATATTTCTCTAGTGCAAGGTTTTATTTTTTTATTTCTCATGGCAGGCTGTAAAAATGAACTTGTGGAATTTAAGTGACTAATTACAAGAAGTTCTTATTATCCAGATAAGTTGTCAACCATAATGTGCAGTGATAGTAATCCTAATTTTTTAATAAGGATCAACTGGATCAGCTTCTTCAGAACATTGTATTCTTCTGTAAAGCAAGGGACTCTTAACTTCCTTACAGACAGGAGCAGTAGCATTCACCCTGAATACCACTGCAAGTATCTGAGGCCAATTCATGCAGAACAAAAGTGTCGAGAGACCATCTCTGTTTTTGTGTTTTTTACAAAAAGCAAATTCATTCCTATTTATAATTACTCCCAGCTAAAGATTATTCATTCAGAAATATTTTACATATCTTCCCTACAGGTCTTTTTCAGTCACCTGTTCCTATCTCCTATATACTACAGAAAGCAGTATGAAGTGAGTAGTGGATATAGGTGCCATCCCCTCCAGGAGCAAGGAGCAGAGGTGCACTCAGAAGGACCCTGATGTTCAGAAGAGTGCTGGGCTTTGAAAATTAAAAAAACCACGAGTATGAGGGCACACTCCAAAGAATATCTTCACTGCTTTAGGTCCTTGCCAGGATCACCAAGGGGTTTCATGTTTTCTGGCTGCAGGCTCAGAACAGCTCAGGCTGCCTCCTCCTTACACAGCCTCCTTACAGTACTAAGTGAAATGTGGTCCTTGCTGCCCTCATCATTGGGTTTTCAACTGAACTCCTGCCATGAGGTCATGATAGAGACAAGCAGCTTCTCAGAAATAGTGACCCAACCAAGCATACACAATGACACAATGGAAAACACCCAGGAAATTTGAGCTTGAAGTCTTAGGCTCCTGTGCAACCTCAGAAAGCCATCTTCTTGGATCACTCTTTCAGATAAATGTAGGTTGTAAATCCTACTTGAAAGAGCAATGTAGGCACCAGTGTGCTTCCTTGGAAGTGGCTGCTAGTCATTGCTTAACATCATGGTAATGCCATCAAGCTGCATACAGATACAGTGATACTCTATTGTGTTTTGTTTCAGTGTGGTGCTCACCTGGGGCATATTTTTGATGATGGACCTCGCCCAACTGGCAAACGGTACTGCACAAACTCTGCTTCCTTATCTTTCAAGCCAGCAGACAAGAACAACGCTGGAGAAGGCAGCGGTAGCACCAGTCCTGCCCAAACAGGCAAAGCTGAGCTGTAGGACAAAGCAAAGACTGCAGAAGACTGTGCAGATCCCACACTGCTTACAAGGAATGTTTTCTAAGTTGCCTGTTCTCTTATATCCTAAGAATGTTTAAATGTATGAAAACATTTTTCGCCATTCTTCTTCTTCCTCACCTTTTTGGAACTGAGGCCTTGCCTGCTGGTGCATTTATTATATAATTGGATTGAAAAATGTATTGACCGATGCCACAGGTTTTCTTTTCCTTTCTTTTCTTTGAGGTTGCACTGGGGAATCATTAAATTGAGAAGCTTTGACATCGTTACTTATAAGTTTCTTCTTAGTGCTATGTTACTCTAGGTTTGAACAATACTCCTTTTTGTGTGGGAGATGGAACTTGTGCTTTATCTCCAGTCTATAGGAAACTTCTGGGCATAAGAAAATCCTGAATTCCTAGAACATCTCTGCTTTGTTCTGACTTGCGAGGCATGCAGCCTTTGGTCATGTGTGTTCAGCCATCTCCCAACATCAGCCACACCCTGCAAAAATTTGTAATTACAGCTGTTCCTTCCCAACGGAGAGAGATGGATGAGATGTAAAGCCCATTCCTTGGCTGATTTACTGCCAAACTTTCAAGGATGTGGTTGAAAAGATGTAAACATTGTCTCAGCATCTATTTTGCCCCTTTCTTTGGTATTTAAATCAAGATTTTAACAAGTAAGTCTCCCTTTTATGGGCTACTAATGAGCCTTTGTCTTTTTGTGAGGCTTCATCAGCATCTGTAATTCAAATCAGAATTAAAGTTGAAATCTGCAGGGGGTAATTATACAGACAACTGCAGAGATAAACTTGAGATGTGAAGTAGATAGGGGATGATGCTAGGCTCTTTATCTTTTTGATTTCTGCAAGGATCCAGAAACACAACAGTTTCTGCTAAAAGGGAGTTTAGGAATGAATGCAGCAGAAAGACGGAGACCCTCCTGAAGTATCTGGTTTTAAAGATTAGCTTGTCTGTTAGCATACTGCCTACAAGGCCACAGCCTTTAATTTGTGCAGTTATGGTGTAGGACATGAGTGAGAAGGTTGGTTTAAGAAATGAATTTGAAAGAAGCCTGTCAGATCTCCAGAAATTTTTATGTAGGAAAATTTGCTGACCTATAAGTTGTTTTTCACAGCTGCTTTAAGATTGTGTTGAATAACAGTTTATCTAGAATTGTGCATAATACTGTTCTTTAAGCTATACAGTATTTGCTAACACCACTTTGCCTTTAAGCATTGAGAGATTTAATGACTATCGTACTTACTTTTACTAGCAAATTTTGTGATTAACATATTTGGATCCAATATTATTTCTAACAGGAGCAAAGAAACCACTGATTTTTATGGAAGCAGGATTGAGATTTCTATGTCAGTGATAATAAATATTATCTAAAGTACAAACATCCATCAGGTAAAATATAGCTACTGTAAAAGCATATGGAATGGTCTGAATTTCCTTTTTTTAGCAACATAAGAAAGACATGAGAAAAGCATACAATAGTTTAACATTGAATAGATGCAAATAAAGATGATAAATAATTATAAGCAAAACACTCAGGCTCTTCTGTAGCAAGCACCTACTCACACAAGTATTCCCCCAGCTGTCATGCTAGGAATTGCTCGTTGGCTTCAGCAAAGGTTGTGCAGATCGACCTTTGGTGTTTCAAGGCAGTTGAGTTTCTGCTGGTCTCACTGGTTTTTAGCAATTTCTTCTAGAAGGACTGCTTTTATCCCTTGCTTTTATTTAAAGAAAAGTAGGTTTTCTCTGCCACATTTTCTGACATAAACATAAAAAAGGCAGCATCTATAAAAATGTGGTACAGAAATGTGGTTTAATTCCAGATTGCTTTTGGATTTAAGTGTTATCAAATTTCAGTATATTCCTGCCTTATGTTAAAGAAATATATTACTTAAACTTCAGTATGCAGTAATGTATGCTGTCCTGCAGGAGATTTATTTTTGCAGGATATGGAGTGCAATGAAATGAGTCAATATGGCGAGGTGTATGTGATCTCTGGGAGTTAGACCATTTAACATAGGAAATGCATTGTTCTCTCTTGTGTGCAAACTATACCACAGCACAGTGCAAGTTAAGACAGATTTCCTTTTATTGCTCTTAGAAGATGCTAGTAAGGGCTAATATTGGACCCTCCAAATTTGGTTCAGTCTGCTTATGATCATGACAGAGGAAACTCGGCAGCTGGGCACAATGTATAGAATAATAGGAGAATATTTCTTTATGTTTAAATTTTGCACTGTCTAGATGCTTATAAAAACTGAATGCAAACTGTGTAGAAATAGCAAACTATATTTTATATCTCTATTGTTACTCAGATGTTTTAATAACATACCTTAAAATATCATGTAAGTCACACATGTTATTTATATATACTATATATATATAAAATTGCACATGTTTTTTATATATATATAAGTAAACACACATATATTATCCAAATATAATTTTAGCCTTCAGTACCTTTTTAATAACTAAAACCTTTCCTTAAGAGGGTTCAATACTTTTAAGAAATTGAATATACATTTTTCAAATTAAATTTGTTTTCATATATTTGTTGTACACAAATATAAAATAAATTTCTTTATAAATACTTCTATTCTCCTTACTTATCTGGTTTTATGTCAAGTTTTTGTGTCCTTAGCTGCAGCATGTCCTGGGAAACTGTTTTTACTTTGCTTTCACTTAACTTACTGTGAATATTATATATCCAGCACTTCCATCTCCAGCAGGTTTCTGGCAGGGGCACAGCACTGCAGGGTACCAGATGTCCTTGCACTTACCTGCTTTTGAGAGAATGTCACAAGCACGCAGACCCAGTAGAGATGGGAAATGTTTAGTAAAAGGCTTAGCTTTTTCTTAGGAGAAGTTTTGGCCATTTTTGAAAGGTGTGGTGAGTTGCAGCCATGGTGTAGGAGCCTTGTGTTGCCTGGGCTCAGTCTGCAGTGGAGAAATTTGTCTGGAAAGTTAGTTTCTGCCAAGGTTTCATCTCCAAGGAGGCAGATTTGAAATGCCCCACAGACAGTAAGTTAATGCCACACAGTAGATAAGCTCTGCAATGGGTTTTAAAAGACAGGTGGGAAGGAAAGGAAGAAGTTTCACGCTGTTTTCAAATCAGCTATCGTATGTGTTTGTGGAAGCCAGACAGTTACATCAAAATTAATCCATTTACTAATTGTTCTCAGACATTGCAGTGTGTCCTCAGACAGATGACACACTGAAGACTTGTTTTATGAGCTTAATATAATACCTGTTGGTCCAAAAATCAATCTCTTGTAGCCCTCGGCCTCCCACCCATCTATTGAAGTTTCCTCTCAGAACTGTAATAGTTTGATTCTGAAATCACAAAAGCACAGAATGTCAGGTATTGGAAGGGACCTCAAAAGATCATCTAGTCCAAACCCCCTGCCAAGGCAGGATTCTTCTGTAACCAGGAATTGAACCCAGACCCCAGTGGTGAGAGCACTGAATCCTAACCACTAGACCCCCACTTCTTCTCTAAATGAGGGACTAGCAGGTACCCACTAAAATGAGTTGTAGCTGGGTGCCCCATGATGGCTTTGTCCTTCACTCCCAGCATAACCCAGCTGGTCCATCAGCAAGCACCCAGAGGTGCTGTGCTATGGCAGATCTTCAGAGGTGTGCAGTCCTCTTGTTGCTGCTGGCCTGGCAGCAGACACCAGGGTTGACTCTACACTCCAGTTCAGTCCGGCCCAGGACAGGCTGTGTTTTGCAGCACATGGCATACCATTGTGCCTGAGACTTTTGTACACCCTACCACTTCAAAACCATGGAAATTTCTATCAGAGACATTCTCCCTGCTGCTCCTACTTTTCCCTGGGGTGCCCCAGTTGCAGGGTGGGATAAGCAGTGGTGGCATGATAAGCGACATGAGGCCAGCTAACAAACCATTTTGTGATGCTTTAATCTCTGTAGCTGTATAGCTTCTATACATTAAAGGTATATATATATTGCTTCTATATAGTAAAAGCTTAACCATAAGCCTTTTTCATAAGCTCTATTGGCTCTCATACGCTAAAAACATTACAGTGTGTGTATGTGAACTCATTAGAACTGGGGTCTTACCACAGTGGCTATAGCATGTATTTCTCAAGTGGATGGTGCTGGGCTGGCATCTGGATTTATGCAGCAAAGACATTGCTCCAAGAAAGAAGGGAGAGCTTGTTGTGAAATAATGCATTGGCTTCTTATTTGTACTCTCAGGTAAGTGGTGTCTGAAGTCTCTGTCACCTCTCAGGGTAAAAGGCAAGGTAAAACTGAAGCACACAGTTTGCCTCCAGTGGTCCAACACAAGATAGTGATAATAATGACACCTGGGATGTGTGTACTAGCGTGAGGAGTGAGACCTTATTGCCTTCTCAACAGCTGACAAAGGTGGAACTTTCTGTAGCACTATCTAAGCTCCATTCTATTTCCTTTAGTTCCTCACCCCAAAAATGGCTCAGTTAAATAAGACAACCTCTTAAGTCAGCATTTCTGTTGAGGTGACAGTGAAGAACACATTGTCACAAACACAATGCCAAGTGTGGATGTGGCAGTTGGCAGTCTATTGGTTGCAATGAAATTTGCAACCAATAATTTGCTTAATTTGCTTAGCCTTGTTTTGCAGTCAATTTACTCAACTAAATTTGGTGAGCCATGAGGTTAAACTTTCCTCAACAGATTGTGATGCATATTATTTTTTCTTATTGTGCAGTATGTTGCAAAATGTCTGTGATTAATGTCACCGTATGCCCAGCAGTCCTCTACTCCTTCACCCATAGTCTGGGAGGAGATGTGAAATACTTCATACAAGCTACTTTTCTGGTCCTATCTCAGAGTTTCAAAATCATGCCCCTCTCTTTTCCCATTCTTAAAGGAATTTAAAGATGGAAACAAAATGCACTTGCTTTCCAAGTTAAGATCAATGTGTTCTATACCCACTTGTTTACAGAAAAAAGTGGCAGAGCATTCAATGGCACTAGAAGCAAATCCTTCAGCTTCCAAATTCAGCAGAATAAGACAAAACATTGCAAAACGAACTAATACCTCTTGTTTTAGTGACTATTAAAATGAGGCCACCTACAGGTCCCACAATAAACTTGCAAAAATGTTTAATACTGCATATGCGACGAGCTACATTCCAGTCTGGCTTGCTCCTGCTTTGTTATAAAGAGAAGTCATGCACCAGAGGGCCTGACTCTGCTTTTCAGATCAAAGCCATGACAGCGGTCAGCAGCTGTATTATTTTTACTATCAGTTTTAAAAAAAGATGTGAGATAATACTTCCAAACACACTCCAACCAGTGAAATCACCGAAATAGCCAAGCTCCTAGCAGTGTAGGCATGGGATGTTCTGAAATCCTTATACAGGCCACCAGTGTAATATTAAATGCACTGTGAAAAAAAGGTCTCAGTTATGTCCACATGGTTTTGGGATCAGGACCTGCTTGAGCAGCCCAAATTAAGCAGGAATAGTACACTCAGAAACCTTCTCCAGAGACCTCCTAGGACTTCTAGCCAGCCTTCTCAGACCTTTCACTTAGCTAACAGGCCAGCAGAAAAAGAGAAGCAGTTCAAGAAAAGAAAAGAGAAAAGGCTTCCAGTTTCAAACTTCTGTTTTATTCACCTCTTGTTAAACAGCTTGCAAACACTGAAGGCATTTCACTCTGCAGATGTCTTAGCCAGCACATACTCATTTGGTGCTCTTTATAGTTTCAGTGCAGATGATACCTGCGGTCCAACTTCTTTTACTGCCCTAATGCAACAGCTCTGTTTCCATCCCTTCCATTTTTAGTTACTGCAAGGATTTTGCTCTTTTTTTGGTTTTCAGTTGCTGGTATATGGTATATTATTGTTTTCTTTCCACTGTAGTCTAAGAACTATTTTAACTGCAGCTTCACCTTGTCTCAGACTCTGTACTTCTCACTTCTTGTCTGCCCAAGTGGGAGGACTATCTGTTCCTTAAAATACAAGCAGTCACCTACTTGCAGTATAAGAACCATGACAAATCATGTCCACCCACTTGCTGGGAAAAGTAGCATTATTTTTTGAAAAGCAAATAAAATGTCTTCATTGTCCTATTAAAGTGGACAAGTTGATTTTGTGTGTGGTCTAGCCAATTTTCCTGGTTTTCCAGGCTGCCCTAAAGCCCTTCTTCTTGAGGTCCAGGTATTGTCTCCTCCAGTTTACAACTTTATTATTGTATGTTTCATACAAACACGAACATCTGGAGAACATCCTCAGGTATAACTGCTGGGCAATGCAGAAAATATCTGGCGTGATCTGAAACAGGTTTTTCTTCCTATAAAAGTACACCCTTGGGACTGGGAAACTTAGAAGGTCTGTAATGGCATAAGAGATCCTTTCACCTCCAGAACACCACTTCACATTTGGCCTAGGTCTGTAACAACCACTACCCCTTGTGATGATTTCTAACCTGTTCATTGTTTCTTTGTGAAATTAATTGCTGTTGGTACTGGTTCACAGAAATCACTGTGGCAGTATCCCTGAGAGCCTCAGTGATGCTGCAACTGGTGAAGAGATTGAATTCCTCTCTGTAAGAGAAGTTGGTTTCAATCCAGAGAGCAATTTGATAGAAGGGCAGGTGGAGTGTGGAGAGGGGGAAAGAGGAATTTGCGTTTTTCCCCTTACTGTTTGCCCCTCTGATTCATCTTAAATTAGATGGATTCCACCATAGCACTGTGAGAGCCCACCTAACTCAGGACAATTAAAATAAACACAGGCTTCTGAAACCCTGTAAAAATAGGTCCTAATTCTTAATTTTGTTCTGGTATTTGTCTGACACCACTGACTTTAGTGAAATCTGAGGGGATGAAATGGGGGACTAAGGTCTACTGAGAAAGATTCCTCAACATACTTGAGATAGAATCTTTTCAAGATTTCTATCTTTGGAAAAATCCTACTTCACCAAATAAGTACAGAGACTAGGAATCCTAAATACTATGGACCAAATTCTCAAAAGGAAGGTTTGTACCAGCTGAAGCACAGCACTGCTGATCCCTCAGTGAGATGGTCCTCCAGCTGCCTGTCTGCATGCATTCTTACTGATCCGTTTTCACACATTCCTATACATGCTGCAGAAGATACTTGCAATCAAAATGTGTATATATACCCTTGCTGCTTCAGCCTTATTGTACAGGATTTGATGAAAGGTGATAATTTTACCTTGTTCCTAGTTTGAACAATTTCTAGGGGAAAAAGAATCTGAACAGGTTTTGTTTTTTTATTCTGAAGCTGAGAAAATTCTAAGCAATCCTTAGAATTCTCTATGTTGTCAATGTCAGCTTTGTGGGCTACCACCAGTCCCAGCAGACACAAATGACCATGAATTCAGGATTCTTTGTTGATAAATTATGATTTTATCTTTGTTTGGCTTGGGCTTTTAATAGCCTGCCAACTCAAAACCATTGCTTAATATATTATTAGAAGGCAAATATGTTCCCATGTATGTCTGTGGCATGTAAGCAGCTCCTACCAAATCCTGGGCATTCCAGAATCCTGCTGAGGAAGGAAAGCAGTGCCCCAAATCATTTAGACTGCAGATTTTTCTTTTCAAATGAAATATTTTTTGTTTTTCAAGGTCAGACCCTTGGGGCTGTTCAGGTCACAAGACGCCAGAGGCTGTTTACTTTGGAAAACAAGGACAGCAGTGGTGGGAGGTGGTTTTAACAACACCCAAATCTAGAATTTTAAACCAAACAGCAGTCTGCCTAAAGGGCAGCTTCACTCATCCTTACTGACACCATGACATGGAGGGAGAGTGTCCAAGAACTGACTGATGTACATGCAACAGGAATAATATTTAGTATTCTCACTTATGAACTCAAATACCTCAAAGCATGTGGAAGGTCCTCAGATGAGAGGAATAAATATTTCACCTTGACTGCAGTCAGTGTTTACAGTGGAAAATGAATTTTCAAAAGGCTGAGACAGTGCCCAGTAGTGGGTTGCATCTAAATGCGTTTTGGTCATAGTGGATCAGTGCTTTTCCTACATCCATATGCCACGTGGGATGGTGGGGTTTCCTCTTCCCTTTGGATATTTCATTTCATCTTTTAACTAGTCAAGCTATGGAGGTTTCTACAAGCCAGGTTTCCTTCATTAGTGGAAAAGCAGCAGTGAATCTTTGGAAAGATGCTACAGAGTGGCAAGAAAAAAGAATGTGAAAGGTTCCTACTGTTAGTACATATGCAGACACTTTAACATAGAGTTTTGCTTCCTTTCTGAATTACATCCCAGAGCTGAAGCTAAACAACCAGGATGCACAACTTTGCTTCTCCTTGCTAACTGGTCAACCCACTCCTTCTAAGAGTATAGGACTTACCTGGGAACAGCTCAGCTGAAAAAGCATGTTCTCCTGGACCTTATTGAACCTGCTGTGGAGAGACCACACGTCTCCAGCCATTTCCAACCCTAGCTGGGTGGCCATGCATGAGATTGTAACACTGTTTAGAAATGTTTGTGCCTTTCTGTATGTGGATTTTTTTTTCATCCTTGCTTTTTCACCACAAACCAAAATTGGCATAGATAACTACCTTCCCTCTGTGAAGACATTTGTTTCCAGTTGACATTTAATTAGTAGATATATTCTGTGGGTCAAGTTAGAGGGCAAAAATAAAAATCAATTTTAGATGATTCAGCCTATTCTTAACCAGCAAAATGGTGTTTAGAAATGTTAAACTGCAATAAAAATCCACATCTATGTGAACTCACCTAGAGTTTCACAACAGCAGTGAGGATAGGGCATAGAGCTTCCTATTTCAAATGTCTTCAAAACATCCCTTCAAAGACTTTCTATTAGGTGTTAGGAGTATAGAGCCCGTGGCATCCAGTTACACAGTTTTGACCATTTAATAGAGGTGAATAAAATAGAGTTGGCTTTAGAAATGTACTGTGAATGGATTACTGTTTTAGCTCTGCAAATACACATTTCTTCCAGTAGTGTAAAAGTGAGCAGAGTGTTTATGCCACCAGTGTAGGAAACACACATCTCTTTTTTCTTCAATGACTAAACTAGACTAATGAGAGCTATCAGACTTGCTAATGACTGAGGGAAAGCCTTTCAGTGCCTCACACTGTTAAAACCTAAGTATTTTCTGTAGCGTTACTTCCGACTGACACCAATGTGAATAAGAGGCAAATAGGATGCAGCATCGATGTCATCCAGTAGTCCAGGTGTTCTTAATGGCAGTAAGTGAATAAGGAGAAGCAAGTCCAGCAGCCCCAGGAGAGAACCACATCAATTGCCCAAGGCACACTTCGTTACCTTTGTTACTCACCTAGTAGACACTTTTCCAAATTAACTACAGTTTAAACCACTGATGTTCCAGAGGAAGGAAGTTGAACTATGCTGTTCTCTGTAAGGGAGGAAAAAGGTAAAATGGCAGAGCAGAGCCACTGATCCAAGAGATCATCCTCAAGCCATACCATAAGGACAGGCAAGGATACTGCTTTTACAGGCAGATCCCAAAGATGAGTCACTGACTTCTGCTTTCCAAATGCATACACTGTCCTAGGCAATATGTAATCACAACGTGTTTGCCATTATGCAAAGAAAAACCTGAACTCTATCCCACTCAATCAAACAGCTTGCCCTTATCATGATCTGTGGGCCAGGCAGTCAGCTCTAGGAGGCCTGTAAAAGGGGAAACCTGAGATTGTTTACAAGATGCCGTAGAGATGCCTTCAAATCACCTGAGGCAACACCTGCTTTTAGAAGACAGACACTGGATAAAAATACTTACGTTTCAAGAGTAACAGGATAACTTGGGACAAAATGCTCACTTCCAGCTCACAGAACATTTTCATGCCTGATATTCTATTACAGTTTAGAAAATTCATAGCTAAGTCTCCAGGTTTGTTTGAAGACATGCATGAAGAATTATATGGTGAAATGTTTCATTCTGGCTGTGAAAAAAATGAATTCAAAACAACTAAAATGTCAGCCATAAACATGTACAACATTTTTCAGGAAGCCTTGTCCACCCTGAACAAATGTTTTCATAAAAAACAGCCTGCCTGTAATAATCACTGTTATTGAAAAGACATCCCAAGGTTGCTGTATGGAAATATGTTAAATACGTTCTGAAATTCAATCTAATATAATTTCAACATTAGAGCTCATTCATAATGCTGTATTAAAAGCCTATGCAATTTTCATGAAATATGTCTGTCTGTTTAATCATGAATGCTGAATATTGTCCTGGCTTTCCAGGAATTTTCAACCTCAATGCAGAGGAAAGAAAACTCTTCCAACTGGACTTTTACACCACTGAGAAGAAATAACAATAACAGTGCTAAACTTAAAATAAACATTTCTGGAAAAATACTATCTTTTAAGAGAGGCTGCAGGCTGAATTTCAAGCTACCAGTAATACAACGCAGAGGCTTTGAATGTGCCTATGGTTACAGCACATTGCTTTGTGTGGTACTGGGGACAAACCTCCCCGGTAGGAGGGAATCTGTTTACTCACACCTAGATTTAGAAAGTGATCCCTTTAGATGAAGTTGACTTAAACCCCATAAATGTTTTTGGTTTTGAATGCCCAGTTTACAACTGGATGTAGCTGTTGCTCTGGTTGTCAAGTCAAGTCTTGCTAATTCTTGCTAATTGTGCAGCACCACAAGTGCATGCACCATCATGGGGATGGAAAGGTAAAGAGAAAATTTTCAGCATCATCACACATCTGATGTGCTTGTATGAGTACACTACTTGCTCACCATGAATTTCTTTGTGTTTACAATTTTAGAAAAGAATCAAAGCTTATAAAGTGGTGCTCACACACACAAGAGGGTGAACTGTGGGAAAATTCTGTTTCTCTGATGTTCATATTCACTGATGGCTCTTTGATATTTCTCCTTTTTATAAGCAACCTTCTTTTAGTAGTGGAATACTGCTGGTTCCATGGCATAGCTTTAAAATGATAGGAAAAATTATACAACTGGGATCTCAATTATTCAGCACAGCCATTTTAATCCTTCATGTTATTTGATCCAGTACAAGGTAATATATGTCTTATTTCCAATTAAAATACAATTCTCACTATATTCATCATCTATTGATGTCTGCTTTTCCATTTGCCAGAGACATGAAAGTCTGTGATTCAAAGGGTGCCATTCAGACTACCCTACTTGCGGACAATTATATAGTGTCAGCAAGGCTGTGTGTAGGTTTGATGCCTGTAGTTCAGGGCAGCTGGGAGCTGCTGTGCACTTTCTTTCCTGCAGAGTTTCTCACCAGCTGACAGTGTATTGCAGAAATGGTTCTTCCATGCCTCCACAGCCCGGAGCCATTTGTATGAGCAATATTGCAAAGCAAATTTGTTTGAGACTGCTCAGCTACACGTGGCAAAAAGATCACATCTCATGCCTGAGGGCCTTATCCTGCAAACCCCTTCACAGTGCTATATGCTCTGTGATTCTGTGTTTTGCTCTCCTTTCTGTCCTGGAGACAAGGTGGGTGATGAACCAGGGATGGTGAGAAGAGAGGAAAGGAGAGGAGAGGAGGATGGGCCATTGAGCTGGTTTAGCTTTCTGAAGCCACAAAAGACTGATCCAGAAAAAAAAAAAGTGGGGAGTTTGGACTGCTGAGGTGAACTGACTTACAGCAGGGTGAGGTGAGCACTTGATCTGATAGCCAGGTGCAGAGGGAAAGAGGAGCAAAGACTGGGAGGACTGGAGGAGGAGACAGTGGGGACATGTCACCCCTAATTAGAGACATAGAAATGGGTAGATTGTTCATTTACGTAGGGAGAAAATAAGTCCCAAACCAAGGCCCAAAAGCAGTTATGAACCATCTGAGATGATTCATACCTGGTTCATCTGAGATCAGACAAACAGTAATGCTCAAAGTGGGGAACATTTAACTCTCTGTCCTTGCTTTAGTTGCCGGACAATGCAGGGGAGACCCTTGGCTCCTGTCTCTAGATGCTGACCTTGCTCATCTTCTACTTGAGGTTGAAAAAGCAGGTGCTGCCTGAGCTTAAAGGAAGGATAATGAGAGAGGTTGAGGAGTTGGGGATGTTTGTCACTAGTGGCAGCACTGCTGGGCAGTGAGGTGGCTTTGGATTTTTATGATTACATCTATGGTATGTAGCAGAAGTTACCAGAGGATAGGGTAACTATTCCAGAGGGGATTGTCTAACTGTTGCCATTAAGGGCTGTGACCTAATAGAAGTAGGAGTTTTAGTTCTTTTCCAGCAGCCCCAAGTAGGCATCCAAGGAGTTGAAAAAGAGCAATATCTTGACTGCTCCACATGCACCAAGCCTTTCCACCTGCTGGTTTGCTGCCTTTCCCTGCCAGGCAGGTGCCCCTCTGCCTGTCAACTGCATTTGTGCTCAGACATTGGCTGGTCTGGGGTCGCTGGGCTGCAGAGAAATGAACTCTTTTGGGTCCGGAGCTGTGTGCTTGGTTTCATTGCATGGTGTCAATGTGTCACTTTAAAGTAGTTCAAGTAAAAGAGATGAGGGAACAGATGAGGAGGAGGGAGGCAGGAAACATGTCATAAATCCACAGTGAGAGGGACTCTGAAGTAAGAGAATTAAAGCCTCTGGAAAACACATAAAAATCTGCTGTAGAAAGGGCACTGTCAATGCTTCCTGTCAGTGCAGTTTGCTTTTTATTTCCTAGTGTGCAATATGATAAAACAACATTCACCTTTGCTAGATGATCCATGAAAGCCTGTATTTCACATGAGATTTATTTTTCATATGAACAGACTTGATGTTTCCAGACACTGGTGGATATCAGTCGCCGTCCTATAAAACAAGGCCACCAGCACCTGTGGTCTCCCAGGGACTGTCTCTTCCAAGTGCTGTTCCTCACACAAGGGCCACTTCATTTTTCTACTTTTCATGTAAGTAGAGTTGAACTGAGGAATGCAAAGTTAAATAAAATATAGCAGAGAAAGATCAGGCTGCAATAATTTCACCGCCCTCCCCCAAAAAATCCCACTTGTGCAATCATCAGATATGTGATGCTTTGTACTTTCTCATGTTGCTGTTGTACAATGAGAGAGAAAAATTGAATCCATTCAAGTATTACAGAGAGTCTCAAATACTACAAAGAGTTTCTGTAGACGTATGTCCCACTGCACATATCTGAAATTCCCTCAACACCCAGAATATAAAGCAATCTGGAGCTTGTACTTTAGATCATGACTTGAGAGACAGAAATATCCTGGCTTACCTAAAAATGACTGGTAAAGGAAAAATTGCCAGCACAGCAACCACCAGCCTCTCTGGCAGCCAACTGTATTCTCATTCAGCCATCTCCACCACCTTCATGGCACTTAACCTGTTCCACTCCAGGAAAATGCCTCTGGCCTCTGTCCAAAAGACTCAGTGATGTCGGTGAACAACAAAGAAGATTTACACTGTTTAATCAACTTTAAGTATGATGAAAACTAATTTATCTACAAAAGCATATGAGATGGGACATCCTAGCCTGAGAGGGGGACTTCCTCCTGACAGCCAGCATTCCCTCTCACTGCACCTCCTTGTCTTCCTTGTTGGCCACACTGCATAGTAGCAAGGACACATACCAGTAATTTTGGTGACAGATGATCATGCTAGGGTTGAATCTGCATGGCTCTGATCTGCTGCATCTGCAATATATTTTTACAGACTTGTGTTACACCATTGGGACATAGGGCTAGAAGAGACCATTGCACTTGGGATCCTTCAGGGGAGCCACCAATCAGACAAGGGCACTGCTCCCGTCCCTCAGGCACCCAGCTTACCTTAGTCTTCTCCTCTGAGCACAGTTGCTGCTCTTGCTGAGACTGCATTTTCATTTCTTCAGTTTCATTGCTAGTTTATGTGTAATGTATTAGTGGTGTAAAGTGGAAAGGAAGGAAATAGAGGGGAAGCACAAGGAGCAAAGTAAACATCTTCAGGGAGGTAGAGACCGCACAGAGAAATGCTAGCTCACCCTTATGAACGAGGAATTTAGTGTCCTTTTTCTCTGCATGATAGTCTTGTGTGCAGCACCGCTCTTTTGGGCTTTGCTGGGCACCATGGAGATTGCAGAGACCTGTGAGTCAGGCTCCCAGGCACATTTCCTTCATTGCACCTGTCTGTGTGGGACCTGCTTTTAGGTCTGAGGCATTTGAAGAGTATAGACATGTTTCTGTCTAGATATGCAAGCTGCTACGTAACTAGATTTTGGTTGTCTCTGCCCCACTGATGGGATGTTAGGAGGAGCTGTTTCCTGAATGCTTCTAGTGCAGCAAGCCTGTGGTCCTCTGCCTTTGCTGGGAGAGCAGCTAAGGTAACATCTCAAGAGGATGTGGTTGTAGGCTGGAAATTAGCAGAGGCACCTACTCTGTGCCTTCGAGGTTTTGCCAGCTTCCTCTTACCCCATCTACCCACTCCAGGCAACAGGAGTCTTTCAGGACCATTGCTCAAACATGGTCACAGCTGGGAAATGGAGCTGAACAGTGGAAAAACCACAGGGCTCCTCACTGCTAACCAGAAATGCAACTTGACTGCTTTCTAGATTGGATGGGACACTGGCTCTCCAAATGTGAAAGAGCTGCGAGGAGCTTGAGGAGGTGGCTTGGGACTGATGTGCCTGCAAGCTAAAGCTGTTTCTGCTTCCCTTGGTACTGGATCTGAATCTGCCATGGTGCATGACAAGTACAAGAAGAAAGAAGCAATGTGATATTATTTATTTGCCTGTTAATCAGGAAAGTGGATAGCTTCAGTGACCACCAGCAGAGTAACTGTTATGGACCAATGTCTTATGACTGATGTGTTACAGAATGAGAAGGCTCATTCTGTATTTCCTTCTCTTTGGTATACTTTCCTTGGCTCTACACACAGAGCTGTTCTTGCAGAGAAGTGACATAACCTGCAAAGGTACAGAGCAATCCCAGCCACTCTGTGGTGGAGCTCAAACAGCTTAGTCCTTTGCAAAAACTAAACTGCTCTGAACCCTCATGCCTGCCACCAGCACCCAGAAGGAGTGCTGTGCCTTTAAGAAGACCTCATTTTTGCTGCATTTTTGGAGATTGGACAAGCTGCAGCAACAATTCTAAAAATTATCTTTGCCTTGAGCTGGAGTGTCCTGATTTGGGTTAGAACAGAATTAATTCTGTTCAATGGTTTTACTTTTCACCTAAAGCTCCTCTAAGTATCTGCACTTTCTGAAACTAACATGTTTTTGCAAACACTGCCTGCTTCTAGCAGTGATAAGACCTAATGTTTAGATTTACTACCAGGGATTGGTATGCAAACCAAAATCGCTGCTAAATCTTGTGTCTCACCTAGGAGGTGCAGGGTAAAAGCTGCACCTTCAGGGAGGAGTGGACAGGACAGGTGACCCTAAACTGACCAGCTAACTATTCCATTCCATATATGTCGTATTTGATATAAAACTGGGGGTCAGTTTCCCCCTTTTTTTTGTCTCTTCTCCTGTGCTTTAGTAGTCAGCATCTGAGGAGAACTCTTGTCTGCTCTGCCCTCAGTCCTGATCCATAAGTTCCTGTATCCAGCACCAGGATCCAGTCCCTGAGCCTGGCTCCCATCTGCTGCTGACGCCTTCTGCCACAGTATCAGCGGTGATGCAGTTACTATCAAGAGGGGTTTGTCTTTGGTATTGGGTTTTGTACATATTTGTATATATTTCATTTATCATTATAATTATTGTTAAAGTAGTTTCAGTTTTCTTTTCCAGTCCACAAGTCTCTCTCTCTCTCTCTCTCTCTTACCCCTTTCCCTTCCAGTGGCAGGGGAAATGGGGTAATAGGGAGGGTCTGTCATTGGGTTGGTGGCTGGCCCAGTCTCAACCCTCAACATGGAGGCATAGGCCATCATTTGGCTATTTTCTGGTTTCTTTCATGTCTTAATTTTGCAATGGCTGCAGAAGTGCATCTACTTCAGTGTTTTCTGGACAACCTCTGCTCCATCTATGGGAGAGAAACAAGAGATCTTGCATGCATCCAGCCTCTTCCTTGCATCTTAAAACCTGCTGAGCTAAAGTGTGTCCCTAATTTTGTTTCTTCAGTTTTGGTGATCTGATTGTCGAAGTAGGAGCAGGTTGCTGCTGCATCTGTGCTTTGGAAATGAGCATCTGCTGAGTCTAGTGTATGGAGGCCATCGGGTTTGCTATGGGCAGGAGCAGCACCACCAGTGACTTGACTGGGGCCAGCCTGGTAGTGTTGTCTGTGGTCTGAGAGGGCAAAAATTAGCCCTGGGCCCTGAGGCATGAGCAGGCTACAAGGCTGTGGACTGGGAATCACAAGGCAGATAGCTGGGGTGGAAAGCACAGCCTCTGCAGACGAGCCTGGATGAAAGATGAAGGTTTCTGCCTGGCGAAAGAGCTGTGGGAGTCACATGCGGAAAGAGAGCATGCAGAGCCTCTGGGGAGACAGTGGCAGAGGCCACCACTGGGCCCCCCAGCTCAGTGGGCAGCCATGGCAACTTCCCTGTGCTGCTGCTTGGCGTTTGGTGGACGTGAACCACATAGGAAAAAAGGGATTTTTTTGGCAACAAGTGCAGAAACATGTGCTTCCGTTAACTAACTTCACCTCCTAATCCAGCTGCCTCAAGGCAGAATGTTTTTTTTTTTGCTGGTTATAATGTGCACTAGACAGCATGTGTATGTCCTTACATATGCATGCCTGGTCTGTGGCCCCAGTGCAAGAGACTCTGTGGGCAGAAAAGGAGAGGCTAAGCTCTGTAGCTCCAACCATACTTCATCCTCAGGGATGGGCAGGAGAAGTGAGGGGGGCCTGTCCCCATGTGGGGTTTGGAGCAGCTGTGACTGAGGGTCTCGGTGAGGGTCCTGTGGGACTTGGGGGGGGGATGTTTGCCAACTCCAGCCCCCAACCCCTTGGCATGCAGCCCAGTTCCAAGAAATATAAACTAAAGAAGCATAAACAGATGATCACATGAAAAATATATCATGATTAGCCAGATAGATCCCAAATGTTTGTTCTGTAAACTGCAGCTGGCAGCACAAGTGTTCGCTGCAGCTGTGGTTTCTCATCTTATTTGTGTAAGTGTGCCATTAAGCTTAGACATGGGCAAAATAATCTTTCCTTGATTCTCACTTAAGAGACTGCTTTAAAGATATATTATATCAGTGTTTGATTCAACCCTTTTGTGACTGGTATTATTCTGTAAACTGATTCTCACTTCATAGAAAGTCTTTGCACATATTTTCTCCTGGGTTGCTTCCTTCCCCTCTGAAGCCAGTAAAGTGGTTTGTTTTGTGAATGAAAGCTGGATGCCTTTAGCAAGATGGCATTAACACTGACCTCTGCTCATGCATTGAATTCCTGCCCAGCGGGAGGCAGGGCTAGAGGAAAGGGTTAGTTCATTGATGGTCAGAACCTGCTGAGCGCAGGACTGTTAACCTGCCTGGAAAGGGAACTTCTCAGAGGGCTTTTACCTTTCTTGGATTAGCCCAGTGAAGCCATCCTTCTCTCTCTTTAGTTCTAACCATCTGCTCGAAAGATGACTGTCATTCACCTCATCTTGGTAGAGATTTTTTTTTAATATATAAAATGGCAATAAATTGAAGAGGTAGGAGGGATACATTTTAATTTTCCTATTGCTTCTGCCTGTATCAGAGAAGACTGTTTGAATTTCACAGTATTAAACACTTAGCAAGGACAATGCAAAGAAATCAAAACCAAACTCCTCTAGCCATTTTCCAGGAAATTCAGTATGTTTTATGCTCTTTGGATTCTAAAATGCATCCTGGAAAAGGGAAAACCAGAAAAAGAAAAATTTTGCAAAGCTGATTGCCAACAGTATCTTCCAACAACTAGTGCATGAGAGCTATTCTGAGGGAGACAAGTCTGCAGTTTATGATGCTACTGGGCTCTGAAAAGGTATTGTGTAAAAATAGCAACTTTTTATTTGATAGTTTTATCTGCTGAGTATGGTGATGAAACCTATGGTTCAGCTCTTTTAGAGCTGAAGAGGGCCTAGTGTGCAAGCTAAACCGCAAAAGGTTAACAGAGCGCAACTGGAAAACTAACTGTAGGTTTTTCATTCCTTTTTATCTTCACAGTCCTTCAAAGCCTAGGCAGTATTTGGAAAATCAGCTCTTCATTTTCACACCGTCAACAGATTCATTAACTAATCCTCCTCATTTTTCTGCTTCCACTTTGGCTACCAAATTGCTTCAGTTGTAGGTAGAGGAGTAATTGTACTAAATGCAGAGAAAGATATTCATAGCCCAAGTCAGACTGTAGCCATAGCAATTAGAAACTCAACATCTTATTTTAGCTCTCCCACTAGTGTCAGTCAAGAAGAAATCCATTGAAGTCAGTGGAATTGCACCAGCACGAGGTTGGTTTCACTGAGATTAAGGTCTAACTTCGGTGCCTGTTTTATTTGTAAATTGAGCAATTTACAAATAGATAGAATTTGTAGATATTCTATCTACATAGATGGAAGCTACAGGGAGATCAGTAAATCAGAACTGAGCAATTTTCATTTCCACTTGCTTTTTGAGTAAAACCATACTTTTTTATACTTGTCAGAGTCTACAAGGACTAGTTTGAACTACTCTCACCAGCTACAACACTGCTTTATAAGGTAAGCACGTTGAATAAAGCTTATCGATGTAGTTGTTTCCTTTTCTTTTAATTCACCTCCTGACCTTTTAAAATTACTTTGCTCAACAAAGGACAATAGAGCCAATCCAACTCCCATTAAAGTCAGCAGGAGCTTTTTCATTGACTTCAGCTGAAGCTGGGCCAGGCACAATAAGACTAACTTTAAGAGTAAAAAATAGCAACTCACATAGAGCTTTATCTTGCCCCCTGTGGCTTGATAACTGACCTCCAATCATGTTCACTGGGACAGGATTGGGCCAATAAAGCCAAGTAAAACTAAGGCTTAATCTCATAACCCAAAGCTTATGAAGTATTTGCATTTCCTTTTTTGTAATCACACAGGAATATCTTGGGAGTATTCATGGCTTTATGAACAGGGAAATGCTTCCAGCTGAACAGATTGGATTAATCTTCCAGTTCCTCTGTGCCCCAGAGTTTTTCCTTCTTAAAATAGGGAGATGACAGTGGTAAGGGGCTCGAAGACGACCTCATACACCTCCTTCACTCTTCAGCTTTCCTGATTGATCTTCCCACATAAGCACCGTCCAGCTCCTTTGAAGCTGCCTTGCTAGGTCAGACCAGCTCCCATACTCTGCAACATTTGGTCTCCCAGAAGAAAGTGCCACTGATCTCCTTTACCTACTTGTCCTAAAGTGAGCACAACAATGCCTGGAGGGGTTTAGCTGGGACACGGTAGTGAGATAGTTGCTTGTTGGTCTGATGGGAGGAGGTGCACTGGATTTTTGTTTTTTGTTACATCTGTGGCCTTAGACATCTTTTTTTCTAAATAATGCTTAAAATTTACCCTAACACAAAGGAAGTCCCACCAGCCACTCAAACTCTCAGTCTGTTTATGTGGATTTTCCAGTGGCTCTGGTCAAGACACACAGCCAAAGTTTTTACTGGATATTTTTATTATGCTCTTTTCTGCTTTCTTTCTAATTATCTTACAACAAATCTATCTTGAAGACTCCATCTCTAGCACACTGAATTGTTTTACCATCAGGAGAAGAAAGGTCATTTGGCAGCTCTTTGAATTGCCGTAAAAATTACCACCTAGCATAGGTGCTTGTATGTTTTATTCCAGAGACCCTACGTCACAATTTTTCTTCATATTAAACATAAATCCACTCCCTGGCATCTGTGGAGAACCTTCTCCCATGTAATAAAACTACCCCACCATCCGAGTAATTTGTAGCAGCCACCCCGGAGAGGGTGGGCTCGACACCAAAGCCACACTGTGAGACAGGACAGGATGCTGTTCTTCACTCACCCTCATGTCATGAACCCTTCTCCTTTTTCATCAGAATCTAAATTTCCCCAGTGTTTTCAATGCAGATCTATAGTAGATTGGAAAGTGCTCTTGGATATTCTCAGCTTCTCCCTGCACAAGGAGGAAGAGCCCCCCTGACTCCTGATACTGTCAGCCATGGTATCCTCTGCGCTCACCCAAATGTGCTGCAGCATCAACATCAGTCACTTCAAAGAGCTCTTTCATGTACCACATATTTTTTTTATCCAGAAGGCCCAAGCGAAAGGCAGATCTGGCTGAAGCTAGCTTTATTTGGCTCACCACTTGTGTGGCCCCTTGGAAAGGTCTCAGAAGAGTGAACAAACTTTCCATGTGCTTTCAGCAAGCAGGTGTAAGATACAAAGCTTTTTCTGTCACCTGTTGTCAGCAGTGCAAAGTAATTAATGGCTTTGTGTGGCTGCAGGGTGTGTAGGTCCCAAAGAGTGAAGGATTCCTCCCCTGTCTGCAATACAGAAGAGTCCTGTTCTGTGAGTGAGAAAGTGCTTGAAGATGGGCAGTTTTCATTCCTCTCTTCTGAGGCTCCTGCTTGTTTCTCAGGAGAGAGCCTGCCAATTGTACTGGAGTAGGGCATGCCAGGGTGGAGATGGGAAGCAGGTCAGGCTTCACAGCTGCCCACCCCAGCCGCTGCAGAAATGTGGGCTGCCCCTACCTGCACCCACCTCTGTGCAAGTGGCTGGGACCATGTCCAGCTCCATCACATGTTTTTTGCTCTGAGGAGCTGTCTGTGGAGGTGTCAGCTGTCCTAAGACTAACATTTAGATGTGGACAACCTGACTGAGTTTCAAGAGCATGTGTACAGGGAAGCCTGGGGAGACAAGTATACCTGTCCCACCAGCTCACCCCTCTCAGGCATGCAGGTGCTCATGGAGTGATGCTGCTGCTCTCTGACCCTTCTGACACCCAATATAACAGCCAGAGGAGCCATCCCAGCAGTGCCCTTTTTTGGGAAAACTTTGATTCTGCATGTCCCAGAGGGAGCAGGCTCACAGGAATCTGTCTGTGCCACACAGCAAAAGCTTCTGTTTGTGCTGTCAGATCCTTACAGTTGCAACATGTTCGACACTGTAGGTCTGCTCTGCCCAGTTCTTACTAACTTTAGGAAACAGACAATTCAGCACCTTCTATCATCTAATTCACTGTCTGAAGGAACCCTTGCTCTCCACTAAGCACAGAAGGAGCCTAGAAAAAAATAGGCATCTTATTTGAGCCCTTAGGTGCCTGAAGGCAGTTGGGATAAACCCTACATCCTCAAAAATCACTAACCAAGCCATTTCCTAACTTGTAAATCTCCTGCAAACATGAGATCTAGCTAAAAATAATAGCTTACTTTTTTGGGAATATCTTCTGATAAATTCATGAAAGCTGATGGCATTGCTAGCATTCAAGTGCTACCTAAAGCAACACTTACTCTTAATGATTTATGTAGATGCAAATATTCTGGCAAATTCTCTGCTCTTGGATCTCTGCAGGGAGCGACAAGCCAAATACTGCATTCTACTCTTAACCTGAAGCCAGAAGAGAAGGGAAGGCACATACCAGATTTACAGCATATACCTTCATTGGCCAAACAAGGCAGGCAGCCAACAGCCTATTCCATGAAGCAACCATGGCTTCTTCTTGCTTTTGTAGCCAAATGAGAATGGTGAGGCATATGGCAGAAGGTTATATTTTGCACTTGATTCCTATTACAAATTTCAAAATTTTTTGTTTACATGCTCAAAGAACAGAGGCCAAGTCTCTTCATGCTCATAATTACTTGGGTACCACTAGCAGGAAAGTTTGTTTTTCTCATCTAGAAAGCATTTGTCTGTAGCCAGTCACTTATAAAAGACTTTTGGGATAGTTTTTTTCCATTTCTCTGTTCTTTGAATATTAAGCAGCAAGTAGAAATGGATTCCCTGGAGGGTATAATACTTTCTGCTGCCACAGACTGCTGAGTACTTACCAAAAACATTGATTTCCTTTGGACCCAAAGATATTGCCATTTTTCTGATTGATTGAATGTGACTGCATATTTCCAAAATACACAAAGGTGGGACAACCACAAATGTATAATTAATGAATTGTTCTGGCCATATTTACTACAGAAGTTACCTGAGCCTTGGCTGGAAAACATATCCATACTGTTCTGGGCCAAGTCCATGCCAACATGTAGTATATTTTCATTAAGTTACATGATATGAATGTTTTTAAGAATCAGTGGTGTTCTTCCAGTCTGTCTGCCAGAAATGTTGCCCAAATCCATTCCCTATTTAATCGTGAAGGAATGCTGTTCAAAAAATTTGGGGTCAGAAGTGATAATAAATCAATCCAGACACACTCCTAATGAGTGGTGAATTAAACAGCATTTGTTTTAAGATCAGAGGTCCTCTTGGGAGATTATTTTTTATTGCAAGCAGAATTGCACACTTGCAGCTATCAAGAAGCTGTGAGTTAAGGCTTGTTAGGAAGGTCCACAAAGGAATCTGGATTGTCTGTACTGAAAGCATGTGATGATGTCCCGACAACAATGATAAATATGTAAGACTCATGTCCTTCACTGAAGTACCCAGTTTCTTGAACTAAGGAGAAAGAAAATCCTTTTTGTTTCTGTTGGGATAAAGTTACTCTGCAGTTATATCTCCAGGTCCTTTCATTGCAGACAATGACACAGGGATTCAGAATAAGGAGTGTGGACACTGTAGCTGAGGCGGAAAGATGTTTGGATTCTGCACTGGCCGGCCGGAATGGCAAAACACTGTGACCACCACTGGCCATCCTTCTCTGAGCAAGCCAGCAGGCTTACTTGGGCATGGAGATAACAAGGTATAAAATGTCCCCATGCAGCCTAAGCATCATCATGTGGCCACTTTACACAAGAGCAAGTGAAAGTCCCTGAACAATCAGAAGAGGATCAGGTCCTTCACCAATAGCTAGGGAGCCACACTCCATGAAACCCATTCATGCAAATGGACCTGACCATACAGAGTGCTTCTATATTATCAGGAAAAGCATAGCCAATTCCCTCTGGTGTTTGGAGAAACACAAATCCTTTCTGTTTGTACATTTTTTTTTTTTGTCACACATTGGTCCTTAAAATTTCATTTACTTCTAGTTTAAAGAGGTAGGCTGACATTCCCTTTCCTGTCATAGTTCCACATTTTGACAGAAATACCCCACAACACAGCAGTGTAACACACACTTATGGAGGGGGGTGACCACAGATGACAGGAATTCCAGGAGAAGGATGTGGGTGAAGAAATTTGAAATATCCTCATAATGAACTAGGGCTTGGAAGATACAGATTCCACAGAATATTTAGCAATCCATGCTGTGGGACTGAATTGTTAAATTTAAAAAAGATTTTTTAAGGAAGTGCCTTAAGGCTACTGTGGGTCAAAACTTGGCATTTTCTTTCTGTGGGAAATCCTGACATTTCCAGACAGTTGTTGCTCTGGATTGGAATAAAGCCTAAAAGATTTTTTTACCTTTCCTGTGGAAATGAAATTCTGAAAATATTTTGTTCTGGAAGCTCAAGACATTGTTTTTCACTTCTTCTGAAACCAAATACAGCAGACATATGCTCACCTTGTTTGTCTTCTTAGACGGCTGCCAAGTCTGAAGTGTAATGGTTTCAGAGGTAATTCTGCAACATCCCCTGGACTGCTCCTGTGATGTATGGTGCATAGAACTCCTTCAGTCCTATTATTTCTTGGGCCTCCAGGTCTGCCATATGCGCTGCTGTGCTGCAGATCCTGGGAGCTGTGACTCTTGACCTAGAGCTCTGCTGTCTATCAGGTGTTGCCAAGGAACACCAAGCCTACAAGACTGCCAAGAAAGCTTCCATCTGGGGATGGCTGATGATTCCAGAATCAAAAATATTTTCATGAAACATTGGTTTTGATGTACCACTATTAATAAATTGACAGTTTCTGACTAACTAGGAACTGTGTTGGTTTGGTGGGCATTGAAGCATGTTATGGGTCCTGGACACTAACAGTTATTTTTGTACCAGTCACTAGTGGGAGAAGGGAGATTTATCACAGAGTCATAGAATTATCCAGGTTGGAAGAGACCTCTAAGATCATCAAGTCCAATCATCAACCTATCACTGTCATCTAAAACCATGTCCCTAAGACTAAACCAAGTTCCTAAGTACTACATCTAGATGTTTTTTCAACACTTCCAGGGACTCTGAATACACCATCTCCCTGGGCAGCCTGTTCCAATGTCTAACAACTCTTTCCATGAATAAATTTTTCCTGATATCTAGTCTAAACCTTCCCTGGTGCAACTTGAGGCCTCTCATTGACAGCCCGGGCGAAGAGACCGACCCACAGAATCATAGAATCACAGAATGTTAGGAGTTGGAAGGGACCTCAAAAGATCATCTAGTCCAACTGCAGCAGGATTCCCTAGACCCCCATCTCACTCCAACCTCTCTTTAGGTAGTTGTAAGAGAAAGATAAGGTCCCCCCGAGCCTCCTCTTCCTGAGGCTAGACAACCCCAGTTCCCACAGCCACTCCTCATAAGCCTTATTGTCCAGACCCCTCACCAGCTTTATTGCCCTTCTCTGGACAATCTCCAATACCTCTATATATTTCTTGTATTGAGGGGCCCAAAACTGAACACAGTATTCAAGGTGCAGCCCCACCAGTGCCGGGTACAAAGGGACAATCACCTCCATGGTCATACTGGCCATGCTGTTTCTGAAACAGGCCAGGATGCTGTTGGCCTTCTTGGCCACCTGGGAACACTGGTGGCTCATGTTCATCCGGCTGTCAGCAAGCACCCCCTGGTCCTTCTCTGCCAGGCAGCATTCCAGCCACTCATCCCCAAGCTAAGCGTTGTATGGGGTTGTTGCAACCAAAATGTAGGCCATCAAAGAGACTAACTTGTGCAGGAAGTAAGAAAGAGTTTCAAAAGCTCTGAGGTGATCCTATGTATATATACATGAGCCCAAGGAATACCACTAATGGAAGTCTGGGTGTGCAGCTTGTATGGGACAGGAGAAGGGCTGAAGATCTAAGGCATAGCCTGAGGCAGCCACATTAGTGTTTAGGTTGTTTATGTTGTTTAGGCATCTACATCTTTTTACTATTCTAGGTCTCCCCTCCATTTGAAAATGGGATTTGGATTCCCAAGTTGTCTAGGCAATTTCAATAGTTTTATCTCTAATAATTCTTTCAGGAGTAACTTCCATATTTTTACTTCCCCTGTTTTACAGTGCATATTGTTTATCCCCACGTATGTCAGTTCACAAGGACAGATCATACAGAAAAAAAAAAAAGGCTTATTACATAGCAATAATGAATGATTTCTTCATATAAACCACTTGCATGTGAGAGAACAACTGTTGTGTATTAATTGTGCATAGAGTTCATACATGTCATTGAAGAGAAAGGGAGAGAGCAAGAAAGCTCATGAAATTACATGAGATATCCACATAAATACCAAAGAATATATCACGATTGTTTTTATTACAGTAGGCACCTATGGAAGTCATGATGATGTGGTGCTTGAGAAACTTGGCAAATGGGTTGGTGTGCCTTGGATTTCTTGTTCCTGCCTTGTGTGCCTGGGACTTTTTATTCCTGTACTGAAGAAGAAGGATGAAAACTCTGTGTTTTGAGGAGTTAGTTACTCATAAAGCATTAATAGCTGGAGAGATGCCAAATCATTATTGTTTTTTCTGGAAAGGGTATTAGGTATTATTTAACAAGATAAGATTTTCTTTCCATGTGTCGTTCCCAGCTCAGTAGTGGAAGATGAAGCACATACCTACAGGATTACAGGCCCAGAATACACCTTTTCCAGGAAAATAGGCAGAGTGAATCACTTCAGCCAAAAATGTGTTGAAATGTTGAACAAGTGCTCTCTTGATTTAATGTTCTTGTTAATTATAAAAAAGCTCTATGAAAATGGAGACAAGTTAAGACTGATATTGTTTTATAGAGCTAGTATTTTTAAGGGAAATAATGAAAATGGGCATATGACCTCAAGCTATTCTGAAAAAAGGATAGAAATCATATTAGGAAGAAATTGGCCCTATATTATTTTCCATTGACTGAACAGTCAGAATTGTTGGAGCCTCATGTCTTCTGCTGGGGGACAGATAACAAAGACATAGCTTAGTAGACTTCTGGCTAGCAGAGTTGTTTTCAAACTTAGGGCCAGCCAGGGATTCTCTGGACAGGTCTTGAACTTCAGAGATGGCACAGTTTGGCTATACCCTCAAAAGGAGACTCATCCCAATATGGAGACTCCCCAGAGACCCTCCATGGTATGTGAGCCTGTAGTTTACAATGCATGTGAGTTCAGACAATCACACAGACTTTGCGCAGTGTCCCTCATTTAGCCTTTTTAAATTTTTATTAGGGTCCTTCACATCATAATTTTGCTTCCTGAATTCCGTATACCCACGAGGTGGAGGGGAGTGGGAGGATTCTGTTTCCTTCTCCCACAGATTCTTTGCATGCATTTATGTGTGCATATACATACATATATATGTATATTCACATGCATATGCACAAACTGAGAGCTGGGAGCCTTAAAAGGGCAAGAATTCAGTACCGGTGGCTGTTGATGGGACAGGGAGAAGAACAGCTGAGCCAGGAGAGCTTCAGAAAGACCCTCGACAGTGACAATGGGGTGTGAGGAACCAACTGCACCAGCTGGGATTTCTTTCTTGGTTACAACCAAGTTTGGGAATATTTTTAGTAAAAAATCTTTGGATTTAAAAGTTGAGAGAAGTGAGAGTTCCTGTTCCAGAAGCCCCAGAGACCAGCAGAGGTAGGAAGAAAATCAAGATTTAAGCTCAGTGAGCATAAAGAGAGGGGAATAGTTTCTGGGAAGGAATATCTGACCACTCAGATATGTCTCTAAGAGACACTGTCATGTTTCTGCTCCTTATTTAAAAGAGGTGGAGTACTTTGGGACATTTTTGGACAGTGAGTGGGTAGTGGAGAAGCAGTGGAGGAGAAGAAGACTGATGACAGTAAGTATCTGGCAAAATCATGTCAGGCTGAACCCGATAAAAATAGAAGCATAGATATCTCAGGCCTTTCTGCCAAGCCAAAAGGGTGTGATTACTTTGCTTGGAATATGCTGTAATTTTCCCTGAATCCAGACATATTTCAGGTGCAGGAAAGCAATTTTCTCTGAGTTTGAGCAGATTCACCAGATTTTCCAAGCTGATGCTTTATTGTGTCTCCTTTCTCTGTTTCAGGTCTTCTTGTAAAGCTCTTTTATTTAAGCTTTGATAAACTCTGTTATGTAGAGGATAGTCTTTCCTGTTCCTTGACATGGAGTATTTAGTTTCCCAGGTCTTTGGACACCAAGTTTAAGTTGGTGACACCAAATTTCACCATCAGGAAATCAAACCCAGCCCATCAGACCACCAACAAACAATTGCCAAAGGATTGCAGGAATATTCAAGCGCATGTGGGTATCTTTAACATGTAGTCTTTTAATCCAAGGAAATAAGCCAACACTACCACAAGTACTCTACATAAATGAGTATGTTTTGGTCTACATATAGGGTATGTACAGACATGTATTAAGAGGGACACATGGAAAGGGCAAGAGCAAACTTATCTGTGAAAAGCCAAATAAGGCAAGACAAGAAATGCAAAAGCCCCATTACACAGGTTTGTCGTGGTTGATGGCAGAGCAATTACGTCCCAGGCATGGCTGCCAGGGGCTCACAGGCAGCTTCAGCAGCCAGACCAGCCTGTTTACTTCCCACTAAAAGTCACTGCCTGGAAAAGGCACAGACATGTAATGAAAGCGTTGCTACCAGCCAGGCAAGATGCCGGGCACCGATGTGACAAAGCACCTTCCCAAGCAGATACAAAAGGTGGCCTGTCTTTTCCAGCGCTCCTTCCCCTGCTTCACCTCCCTTACGAGATGCCTCTACTGCCACCCGGCTGCAGGCAAATTCAGGCCGCACAGACCTCAGCCTCTAGGTTGGTTTCACATGGCTCTGATTTCCAACTCTGCACAAGCAACAGTCACCAGCCCTGGAAGCCAATTAGAAAGTCTGTAAAATGCCACTGGTTACAAGGCAGCTTTCTGCTGAGCGCATGGCCTGGTACTGATCACTATGGGCTCTAAGCCCAGGCTTTTCTTCTTTTGCTTCAATTACAGGGCCTTCAAAGCATCTTGTGTTTTCAGTTGCAATTGTCATCACACTTCAATGCAGCATGTGCCATGGCACGTGTGGAATCACAGCTGGGTTTCTATGCAAAACCAAACATACTTGATCTACAGGCCTCTACATACAGTCCCCACAATCTGCCAATAGCCAAATGTGTCAGGCTACCATTTCTAGTGCATGATCAAAGAGTATATTTCGATGCTTCTAATTCCACATCCAAGAAACTACAAACAGTCACAGGCAATGGGGGTGAAATGGGAATTGGTGAGAGAAAAGGGGCTATTAAAAGAGAGTGTTCACTGGGTGCAAATTTGACTGACTGTGTGAGCATGCGTGATGGGACACAAGCTTTTTGGCTACTGTGCCTAGAAGGGTGTTCCCACTGCCCAAGTTAATACCCCTTCCCAATACATGCCTTGAGGCTGAGCCACAGACCTGGGCAGGATGCCCTGTCCTGTGTGCAGGAGACCCCATGACACCTGGCTGGAGAGCAGTGGGGTTCCTAGGAAAAGGCACTTGAGTACACTATCTCCAAAGTCTTTCCACAGCACTCAGATGCACACAGAGAGGGTGGGCAAACTTCGGACCTGCTGCACCAACTGCTGCCCCAACACAAGTGAGGGCAGTTTTATCCATGTGATGAAGACGTCCCTTCCTGTTCCTGTCCTGCCTAAGGATCAGTTTGGGCCTAGGCAATGGAAGAGGAGCATATTTCTGCTTGTCTAGTGGGAATCATCTCTCCTTCTTGTTCCATGGTTCCTCTCCAGGCAATGAGAAAAGTTTGACAGAATCCAGAAGATCCAAAGCACATGACCAAGCAGCCACTCATGTGAAAGAGGCTGGAAGCTTTTGCCTACTCGTCTTGCAGTCTTTCCTCTTCATGGATTTGTAGCAGGAGAGGGAAAAACTGCTTCCTGTGCAGTAACCAACACAGAAAAAGCACGCAAAAATGATCAGACAAAAAAAGAGTTACATGGAACAACTTGGAAACAGATCCATTTCCCCCCCTGTCCCACTGAGAATGTTACATAGGGAAATATTAATGTTGAAAATAACCTATTTGTTGTGTTCTTTTAATGTGATCCTTTCGCTTCTATAAAATAAACCCTGTGTAGTGACTGTCACCTTGGCTAACTTGTTTTATTTTTTACAATATGACAAATTATGTATAAATACAAGTGCATATTCTAGCAAAATCCATAGTATGTATTTACTGGTATAACTAATCTAAAAATTTCAAAAATTAATCAAACTCTCCAGATTTTAGTGTATCAGAACAGCACACTTCAGCAATCCTGACCCAGTGCTGGGAAAACCTCATAGGTCCCAGCTCCAGCTGCAGCTGTGTCCTGCAGGATGGGACTCTGGTTCCTAAGTTATGGAAATGTTTTCATGCAGGTGCTGAGCTGGCATCTTTATGACACAAAAGTGCTGCAGGTTGGGAGCCACCACCAAAGCAGGAGTGGGTGATAAAGTGAAGGGACATTCACAGTAGTGGCAGAATAGAAGCTCTCTGAGACACGGATGGGGTTGTCCTTGTCATTTGCTATCAACTTGAGATGGATATGGCTGCTCCTCAGCAGAGCTACATAGAGCAACTGAGCTCTGGTGTTCTTGAAAAGATTTAATATGCTATCCCTGGTTAAGCCAAACACACAGTACCTGATTTTTCTTGGTTTTGCTTGGTTTGTGCTATGCCTGTGATGTTCTTTAAAAAGTCCTTTTCTTTTTCGATGAATGTGTACAGTAGCAATTTGCCAGGTCAGAAGGTATTTACTTTCGTCTTTCTTTAATATATTTTAAAAACAAAATATATCTCTTCTCTTTACCAGGGTTAATGTAAGAGACTCAACCTTGTAATAACCCTGTTTCCTGGTAATGATGCAGAACAATGGACAGTGGTACGGAATAATTCTTTCCATACAGGAGTTATAGGCTGATTTCATTGCCAGTAGAAAATACAGGACCATAGCAATTGCCATAGCTTTAACCACTTCTCCACGGTTTGTGGATTTACCTCTGATCTAGGATACTGTACACATAGCTGGGGAATCACAGTACCTGTCAGATTGAATTCCAGCAAACAAGTTGCACCAGATTTATGATGTCCTGCTAAATAACTCCTTTTACACAATATCTGTGCTCCAAAAATAGGGTATAATATCACCTAAAAGCCCAAATTTACCCTCTCTCCAGATAACAGGACATAGCCAGAAGGCAGAGAGAGAGTGAGAAGGTGGTCAGTCACCTAAATATTGGAGCTATCTCTTTAACCCATCACCGAGTTTGTATGGGGTATCTTTCCATGAACTGTTCATTCTGACTCACTAATCATTTGGATTAAACTATCAGAAATGCATCAAACTGACACAGAAGAGCCAATGGCTCTGCAGGTACCAGTGAGCAGATGACTATTTTGAAAGCAACATATTCGTAACAGTGATACACTCTCCTTTCTTTGGACTATAGGTATACAAGGAGTCCTCAGCCAAACCTGAGGACCTGTGCTACCCACATGGGCAAATTCTGCCCCACACTGCCTCAACCTATGTATGGGCTGGAGGAAAAGTGGGACAATATCTTATGCCCAGGATGAGATGAACAAAATTCCTCTGGAGAGTTGGTTGATTAACTACACTGAAGCTAGTGTCAGTTAAAATACCACCAAAACTTCTCTAGCAATCTGGACTTGAGGATCTGGCCTCTTTCAGAAGCAGCTTCACTTCTCTGCCTGGAAGTGCCCAGGCTGTGTAGTAAGCAGTATGTCTTTCCTGCTGCAGATAGACATTTGGATCAGAAAAGAACATTTCATAAAAATGGTATCAGCTAGTGGCCTCTTGCACCCATGGGCTCAAAGGGCCATTGGCAAAGGTGATGGTGCCCTGAGCTGGACCCACGGGTTCTGCTTCTGCTTTTGTTTCCCCACTCAAAGATGATGGGGCAACTGCTCAACAACCACACCTATTTTCCTGATTTGTTTTGATGTGACTGGTAAAGCATCAGTAAAATCAGCTGCAGTTGTATAAAATTTTATCTTAGTGGCATGGAGGGAGAGAAAGGTGCTCACAATTCATTAGCAAAGGTTGATTGATTAGATGTTGATTAGTTTTCTTTGTCCCACTCTACTATTTCCTGACATGCCAAAGAGGAGATTTGCAGGAGACAAAGGTACTTCATTCCATTGCCAGGTTTTACTCTTGGTGGAGTTGAAGGCCTGACAACATGCCAAGAAGGAAGCTGGGAACACTGTGCAAGACATGTGTGAGGTTGCAAAGTGTGTACACCTTAGCATGCCAGATGCATTTGTCTGCAAGTCACGTGAGCATGAGTGCACTCCAGAAGCGAAGGTAGCAATGGACCAGGAGGCCACAGCCAGGACCTTGGCACAGGGTTGGCATTAGGGGAGTGGGGAGGCTGAGCTGCCTCTTGGTGCAGAAGAAGCACCCTCTCAAGGCAGTGCTTCTGCACTTACTTGCCCTCTCACAAGTCTTGCCCTCTCACAAGTCCTCAAGTCTGATTTTCGTCTCTCATTGTGCAGCTGGACTCCTGGGAGTCACTTTTTTAAAGATGCATGATGATGAATCAACTGTAAATTAAGCATCCTGTGAGGATATGATTATAGGGACTAAATAAATGACTCCTCAGTTCATTCCCAGAAAGTAAATGAGTTAGTTAACTTAGGATATTTTAAACAAATCCTTATTAGTTAATGACCAGGTTTGGTTTGCTCCAGTCATCACCAATTGCTGGAATAGAAAAAAAAAACGACAAAAAACTTTAAAGATATGAGTCATGAGAAGAACTGGGATATATCACTAACACATAGTTGACAATATTTCCTGCATCGGTTCACAAACCGCCAGGATGTCCCTGTTGAACTGTACACAGTCCATCACGCTCTCAGGGGGGATATATGTGCCGTCAGTCATTGGCAGCATAGTGGGGTAACCAACAATGAAACAAAAGCCTCAGAGCACCCAGCGGAGGTTGTGGGATGCTAGAAAATTCCATGAACAGCTGAAATTCTGCTGCTGAGCAGATGATCCAATTGATTGCACTGGGATGCAGAAGGCTGGCTCACTTGTGTGAAATCCTATGCTAGCCCCTAGAAAAATCCCTTGTGTCCTGCAGAAAGGGCATGTTTGGTAAGAGAAGAAACTGTGGGCTCATGACAGCATTTGAGATTTATAAGCAGATATTTGGGAAAGAAAAGTTCAGACTCCCTGAACTAGAACAGATTTCTGGAAAGAGAAAGAAAGAATAAGGGAAAAAGCTGAACTCTTCAACAGAACTACAATAACTTTGTAGTGAACTGCTCATCTCAACTTCTTTTAGAAACACTACTTACAAAGGTACAAATTACAGCAAACTACTTACTACTCCAATAACATTAGCCTCTATGTAGTCCTGGTGCTTTGAACAGTTTTTGTCTCTTGGTCTCCGGAATTAACTGTAGTTGGACTCCTTGGTCCAGACACCTTCCAAGGTGTCCTTGGATCTTGTGGCAGTGAACAGCTGTGCTGCATCACAGGAGCTAATCCCTCTGGGGAGACTAAATAGAATGCAGATCCTTTTTTGTGCTATTCTTTTTGTTTAGAAAAGCAGGATTGCATCTCCTGTGTAACGCGAAGAAATATTAGGGGAAAGTTCCACCCTTTTTCTCCTGGTAGATACAATAAATGAGATTGGTTAATAAGATTAATAGATATTCATAAAGGTTGTTCCGTGTGATTCCTTCAACTTCCTTCTGTACTGCACATTAACATCAACACAGACCACAGACTTTGTTTTCTTAATGGGAATATATTGTGCAGCTCCTCTCCAAGACTCTTCCTTCTCTTTAGTAAGGTACTTACATATGTCTTTGCTGATGGAGAACTTAAAACACGTGGTTCTCCACCCAAGCCTTTAAAACCCAGAGAGCAAATATGGCCACATCTGTACCATCTGTGCTTCACGTATGTGAAGGGTTAAAGCCCACAATTGTTTGATTCAATTGCAAACAAAACCTTATTCACAGGAATGTTCATGAGAAAGTGAGCAGGAAGGTTCACTCAGCTCCACCTTTTTAATGAAGACTGACAGCAGATACAGAAATGGCTTTTGTTTTCAATTTCGTTCCATATGGTTATGTAGTGGCTGCAGGATCAAGCTATTTGTATCCAAAAGGGAACATTCTTTCTGTAGATATGAAACATGGAAGTATTTGCAAAACTTAAATTTTAAGAAAAGGGAGTAATTCTGGTTTTACTACCTTTTCAACTGTCCTGGAAATATAGACCATCCAGCACTAATGAGTTCCATTTCAGGAGTCCTTTTTGTTTTGAAAAACAGATGTAGAAGTTCAACCTATAGCCTTTCCAGATGAGAGAAGGAAGCACATTTTTATGCACAAAAATATAATATTCTGTCAATAATTTGCATGTGGATACTTTGTGTGCATAATTACATGCCTGTGTCATCACTGGTGTATTTTGATGTTGGATATTCAGTGCTTAGTTACCACCCAAGTGCATTTATCTTTGCACTGTATTATTATTTTCAAGCTCATCTTAATTGAAATCCTATAAGTATGCTTGTTAGAAAATGTATTTTATTAAACAAATTTCTGTGCTCTAGAGGAAAATGCAGTTGGCTCTGAGATGAGACAGCCAGTTATGCAGAGATAATGAAAAAAGTCTTATTTAAATTCAAGTGGATTAAGATAAAACTATATCAGTAAATTGAAGGCAACATCCAAGACTGGATCTCTGACAAGAAAATGTATGCAGTTTTATTAAGCTTGTTGTTTAATGGTAAGGAAAAGCTATTCACAATTTAGCATCAAAAAGGAAGAGCTTTTTACCTCAGAGTCACCCTTTGCCCAGGTCATGCTCCCACTAGTTCATCTGCTCCTCCTCCGTTGCCCATCTTTCCCTCTTCACTCACTGTCTCTCTACCTGGGGTCAGGGGGAGCTTCCCAACTCTTTTGTCTCCCCAAAAAGTGGTCTTGAGGGTCTTTATGATGGGGGCAGGAGAAGAAGAAATGTAGGTGGTTAAGTGCGATGGGAAACTGTCAACTATGACTTATGATATTTAGGGCCTTGGGCATCCCAGGGGTGGGCAGGATGAGGAGCAGTGCACCCAGGGTTGCAAAATTGTGAAGTTGCTCCCTGTGCTTGGGGACACAAAGAGAGACCTTGTGGGCCTGCTTGGAATGAGATATGGGGATGGGAAGGCTGGGATTTTCCTGGGTTATCCCATATATAGGTGCATCTCTTCCTGCATGGAGAGGCACAAAAGCAGTGAGGAACATTCAAGGTGATGACTGTCAACATGATGAAAGGAGGAATGCTGGGAGGCACGTTTCTGTGGCAGTAGCCAGAATGAACAGTCAGATCTGGAATTCAGGTTGGATGGTGACTTTCATGGCAAAAACTCTGGGTGTTAGGAGCTGGCTGCAGCCCTATATTGCAGTGATGGAGCCAGTACTGAGTGGCGCAGAAGGGAAACTGAGGCAATGCCAGAGGTCAGGACCAGTGGTCAGCAAAAGCTCTCAAAGGACCTTTCTGTTCTCACCCTCAGTCAGTCAGAGCTAGCTACACCACCTGAAAATGTGGAAGAACCATATCTGTTGATCAGTTGCACGGCCAGGATCCAGTCCAGCCAGACTTCTGGGTGGCTGCAGGCGGCAGGCCAGTGAGGCAGTAACCCTGCAGAAGATGCAGATATCCCTGTCTCTGCAGTTCCTGAGCCCAGACCCATGCCAACCTTGTTCCCCCAGCTAAGCATGGACCTCTGAGGAGTTTTGTGTAGCTTTCCCTGGAGAAGGTCCTTTAGCTGGTCCCAGTGCTTTGTTGGAGCAGATAACAGTGTCTGGAAAAACTGTTGCTATCTCTCGTGCCGTCTGGAGGCCAGGGCTCCCCTCCTGTCTGGCCTCCGAATCACGCTCGACACTGTCGGCTCACAGCCACAGCTGCCACTGGCGGGTCAGGAGCTCATCTCCCTCCTCGCAAATCCCTCACTCAAAACTACCATCACATTTGCTTTCTTCACTTTTTTCTCTTCTTTTTAAAGAGCAAAGTGACATAAATTCACTCTCATAATTTGCTTCAAGTGAAGACCATCTGCATTACAACACAATCCCTTTACATGAGAGATGGAAATAGCTTTGACATGAGGTAAAATGATACCCATGGGAGATGGAGATCCACATCCCCCTCCCAGCCCTCTGCTCTTCCCACAAAAGCACTGGCAGGCTCCAGAGCTGAGGGCTGGCCCATGTGGATGCTGTATACTTGTGCAGCGAGCAGGCATACATATGCCACGTCCAAAAATGCCTTTAATCAGTGTGGTGTGTACAACCCTAAGCAAAGAGCCTAGCAGCCTAAGCCCTGCCTACCTCTGGCCCTCACGCCTGGTGAAAGTGCTACAGGACCTCTCTCTCCTCTCTTTGCTGACTCTGTGTAGCCTTTGGAGAAAATATGCCTCAGACGTGTCTTGCAAGCTCCACCTGGGGAAAGTATTTTCGGTGTTCAGTTTCCCAAATATTTGGTTTCCTGGCCTGTCTGTGTTGCCTGAGGTGGGCTGCAAGGCTGTCCTAGCTCTGGGTGGGATGTGGGTGGCTAGAGGTCTTCTTCTCAGTGCTGCTGGGCCATGGCTCTCTTGACTTGCTGCAGCCATGACATGCACTCCAGGAGCCTCCAGCAAACAGCCTGAGAGAAGAGCCTCAAGGTATTTGTTTTGTACAAGTTTGCTTTATAAAAAGTAGATGTCTGGCTAGCTCCAAGTCACCCATGCTCCCTATACAAACACTGTCAAGAAAAAAAAGACTCTGTAAAAGGTGCTGAACAATCATTAGACTCCTTTGCCTGCAAACAGCCAGGACCTCAACAAGCTCCAGGTTATGATGAAATCCTGGCTGAAACTGAAGTCAGTAGGTTAGCCATGGGCTTCAGTGGGACCAGGATGCCACCAAAGCAGTTGATGTTACTTCTCATGCTGCACATTACTCATGGCACATGGGAGATGAGTGGCAAAAAATACTCAGATTTGAGTCATGCACACTGCTAAAATGCTTACCACCAAATATGAGTGTCTGCTCAGAGAGTATTGTCATCTGCACAGTTTGCTAGTGCTCACAGCCACTGTCAACACCCTTCCCTTTCTGTTATTACTTGCTATGTTACTTTATTCTTGTAGCACTTCTCCATAAAGAAATCTCCCTAATCCATTTCAGGCAGGCAATGGGTACCAGCATCCTCTCATATCACTCAGTTGTGCTAGTTCCTGAGGATTACAAATGAGGGCCATCTGTAGCCCCTACTATTTGTGGAGATGAAAAGGAGCTTAACTTAATGTACTTTGGCAGAGTAATAGGGAAACATCAATCACATGGTGACATGTTAGTTCATATGCACCAATAGGCTCATGTTTGTTGCTGGACACATTAAGTGGATCTGTTTTTTAAAGACGAGTCCATCACTTACAGACAGACATTCAGAACTCTACCATACAGGACACTTTTAAGAGATACTTGATAAAGAGCTTGAAAATGTGAGTAGTGACATGAAGCTAAACTCTGGCTCATTTTCTTCAGATTCCCTATTAATATGAGCCTCATAAAGTTGAAGTTGGGGTCACTTGGACAGTTATTTTAGCTAAAACAGATGGAGTTGTGGTGGCTGCTCCTAAAGAGGCAAATTTTACCATGAGTTACCACACACTGTCTTTGTGATAAGTATATTTTCCTGTACTGCATCACTTGGGATTGTGTGGTAATTGCTGGACCAACACTGATGTTTTAATGGGAACTGTGCTAATAATTTCCATTAAAAATTATGAGATAGTTTGCAGCAGTGAAAAAAAAAAAGTAGTTTCCTCACAGGTGCCAAAATCAAACAGTTTCTTAATTTATTACAAAAGCATAAAAATTGAGCATCCTCTGAATTGCTATTTTCCCCATGTAACAAAATATTCTGCACGAAGAGGGATTATTAGACCCCCTGAACTTCCCTTGTAAGCAGAGCACAGCTGTGCGAACAATTCACAGTGAATAATTTATTGGATGAAGTTCAGCACTTTTTTGATTTGTGAACTCTTCAGGAGCGGTTCAGGACTTCCTTGTTATGGATTTTTATGCTAAATTCTCCACCAATTTCTTTAACAATTCCATCTTCAAATGATTAATGAAAAATTAATTCCAATTACTTAAATTCAAAATTTATTTTGCATCAGGTCAGCAGCGCAACTCAGGTGAGGTGATTTCTGTCCCTCGAATTGAGAGCTTGATTGCCATTTTCTGCTATTGGAGAAGTAGTTTCTAAAGAAGCAAAATACTTGACTTATGTAGGAACTAAGCTTAAGAGCAAAGTTGCTACTTGTTATCACTACCTTTAGTCACATTTTTTAAACTACAGAACAATCAGGACTGCCACTCCCCTCCTCCAGCAGATGCAAAAAGGAGGCCATAGGAAACCCATTTCCCAAAGAGCTTATGGCTGCAACCAGCACCATAGGTGAAGAAGTGAGGAGGGAATGATAGCAGGAAACTTCAGGTTAGGCTATTATGATTTTGAAAGCTGGCAACATAAAAGGGGGATAAGTTATAATGAGAGAAAAATGAAGGGAAGAAACAGAGTGTCAGATGCAGAGGCATGGGTTAATACCAGATGTCAAGTGAAACTAAGACAGTGAAAAAGGAAGGGTGATGTTTCTTCACACCTAAGCATCAGCCATTATATGCCAAAATCAAGGATGCTGCAGGAACTGCTTCTTTAAAAATCGTTTTAATCTGGTGTCAGGAAAGGGAAAACCAACAGCTCAGTGTTGCCAGGAACAGCCTGGACAGATGGTTGCAGGTAGTGCCCCACAGCTTTGATAATGCACCTCAGGCATGATTCAAAAATCCTCAGCCTTCATTACTCTTGCAGTTCCTCAAGCAAGACATGCTATTTGTATTGAATAGTGCCAAGTTCTTCAATGAGAAAAAGATGTAGATTAGCCCAGAGAATTCAAATTCACTTTGGTTTAAAGCAGAAATGAAAGGAGCCACATTTGTGATTGAAACCCAGTCAGCTCTTGATCACCTGGGAGCAGTGAATCCAGGTTGTGGATTGGCTGTGCCCTGATAAAAACACTCCCAGCCATCTTCCCCACAGCCCACTCCTCCCATCCCTTGTGTTCATTCTTCATCAAAACTTCATTTTTCAAAGCTAAATATACTAAATATGTTCTATCAGTCCAATTTACATATGTTTTGTATTAGTCTATTGAGAATAGCATTGGAAGTTGGCTGGACAAGGAAAAAAAAAGCAGATTGCTTCAGTGGACAGTACCATGACTTTTTTCCTTAGTGCATATGGAGATAAAGGCTAGATATAAACCACAACTTATTTCTGTTAGGTGACTTAAAAGCAGCTTGAGCACTTATTAGCCTTCTACATGGCCAAATGTCAGCTAAGAAATCATTTTTCACTGAGGCAGGCTCACAGTGCTGTGACTTCTGAGCCCACCAGAGGAGCATGATAGGGTGCTCTTACAGTTCATTTCTCTGTGGTTTTCTTCCAAAAGTCCTTTTGCAATGGTCACGTAGTACAAAGCAGGCAACCATTAACCTGCATCTGGTAGACCCCAGGGAGGTGATGTTGGTGCTCTTTGAAGCTATCAAAGGCAAATAACCACAAGGGGGGAACCTCACCAGCTGGGTGAGTGACAGTGATAGCAGTCATCATGTTGCTTTCACCAAGATGCTGAGTCAGGACAATGGTCACAGCAGGAATCAAAAAGACATAGCCAGTTCCTTGTCCTCACATCCACATTCATGTGGAGTCCTGAAAGGGCTAAGAATGGGTAGTGTGGGGTGGCCTACTAATGGCCAGCCCAGCAGTCAGCATCAGAAAGCTAGGCAGAAAAAAAGGAATGTGAAGAGAAACTGGAGAGGAAGTGCCTCTTTAACTGAAGGCTTGTTTTCAAGGCAAATCCAAACTGGTTTAGATCAGCTGAATTACAGTATTTAAAAGGTTTTAATAAGACAGATAATGTAGCAATGATACATTTTCCAGGTGCAGCAATGGTAGGTTAATCATAAATCCATCAAAAAAATGTCAAACCTGATAAAAGGAAAAAGCTGCTGTAGGTCTTGGTAACATAGCCAAATTATGAAATTGTAGCTGTAGAATGTATCTTCTAATAGCCCATCAAAACACCAGCATTCCTGGCTTTTTAAAAGTAATGTTGGGCTGAGATTCAATAATGGAGTTATTGCTGCATGTTTGGGCTGTCACGGGACTGAAATGTCAGACATTAAGTGAGTCTGCTCCTTCTGCTTCTCTGTTGGGTTCCCTGCATTGCACAGGGCATCCCTGGATTGCAGTGTGGCCACTATGGTGAAAAGCTGCTTGTTATAAAAGAAGGTTATCTGACTGCTGCCTGAAACCAGGACCATGCACAATACACTTTTCTAGTTGAAAAGTTGAAAAATAGCTGTTTATAAATATTTTTGAAAAGTGCCTCTGTTCTGTCCTCTCAGTAGTCCTGGAGGGCTGTCCTTCATTAGCATTGCAGGAATTAATAAGAAGATTAATATGATTTGACTTCCAGAGTAATGCTATAAAATTCACTTTCTGTTGCCCGTTCCCTCTTGCTCATCCTTGTGCTCTCAGCTCTCTGGCCAGGGCTGTGAGCATTGGGCTGCCAGCTATGGTTCCCACTCCCCTGCTTTCCTTCTCCTCTGACTCAGAGCAAACGTTCAGTGTTGGGTTGACATCCTCACCTTTTTTTTTGTGCCAAGACCTGTACTGACCTTAGAAGCTGTGTTACAAGGTAGGAATGTCTGCTGCCTTCTTCAGTTCATTAATTCCGATCAGTTCTGCAATGAAGAAACCTAGAAAATGGAGCAAGATTTACAGAAGCTGGGATATCTGCTGTATTTTTTTCCAGAACAGATTTAAGCAACACTACTGAATGACTATACTTATGCTCCTAACGTGTCTCGAATATTAGTCCTGTCTGCTAAGTTTTGAAGTGATACAATTTACCTGACATGTGCTACAAGCTAAGGTCTGTTACCTGTGGTTCAGCTGATGCATGAGTTTTGTCCCTCCTGAAGTATCAAAACTCTTAATTGCAGAGTTTTTCAGCCCAGAAGAACAAATTCAGTGCCTGATCTGTCAACATTTTTTCTACACAATCTGTCGTAAGCGAGAAAAGATTCATGACAGAACATGAAACAAGAAAGGAAGGAGAATGGTAAAAAGAGAAAGATGCTGTAAGAAGGAAAGGAGACCTTTCAGGAGGCAAGATAGATTTAATTTTAGCACAATGACAAATGGACATTAATGTGTCTTGAGAATGCAGTCTGGAAATAAGAAGAAGGAAAAGAAAGACAGCAGAGAGATGAGGTTCTGAATAGTCTTCTCTAGTAATAGCAGGAGCAAATAATTTGTTTCTTTGTTTGTTTTTGTTTTTTAAAGAGGGAGTGTATGAAAGGGATTACTTGGTGTGATTGCCTATGATAGCAAGAGATTCAGGAGTCCCTTTTCAGAAGAGGGAAATAAAAGGAAAGAGTCAGAAGTAGGTAGTGGACATTGTTCTCTCAAACATAAAGAAACAACTTTGAGGGCTACCTTGTGTTCAAAACACAATGACTAAAACTGTTAATGACTGATTTCTGTTATCTTTTCAAATGTATATTCTTCACCTGTGAAAGGTGCAGCAATCAGAATCTCTTTTCCTTTGTGTTCCCAGAACAGTCTGTGTTAACAGTTTGTCTTAGAGAAGAGGAGGCTCCAGCAATTTTCTTCACTTTCCACAGAAACCTACTGATACAGGGATTTCTTATTTCTAATCTTAGATCACTACAGTATCTCTTACAGATATGAGAAACCAAGAAATGCATAGTGCATAGAGTCCAAATTTGTATCAAAATGTGAAGTATTATGGGATATGCTTATCACTGTGACTTTGAGTACTTCACAAGAGGCAAAACCTCCTTCTTTTCTTTGATGTTCTTTTATTTCCCTTTTCCTACCAATGACAGTGGTGAAAGCTCCTTTATTTTTCTCAGATAAATTTATAAGTGTTGGGCATTTTGCTGCTGCATGAGACTAGGCACAATGGCCCAGTGCAAGGACATCCTGCACGATCATGTCTTTGTCCCTTCCACAGGGCAGCTCTCCTACTGCATTAGGGCCATCTCTGTCGCTGGAGGACAGTGCAAATGAAGCTTTCCACTGAAGAAAGAGGTGATTTATGGAGAGATTATGGTGAAACTCACTCACATAAGAAGCCAAACCAAGAACTGAGAGTGGTAGGGTATGGTAAGCATGCTGTGCCAGGCTTCCCAGGCTGCCCTGCCCTGGGGTACTTCATGCGAGGCTGGCCAGGGGAGGACCCAATGGGTGGCTGCTGCCTCCCACCTCACTGTGCTCTGCCTGCCCCTCATGACTGGTTCCAACTGCTGTCAGACGGTACTGGCCATGACCAGCAAATGTCCACTGAGAGTAAGAGGCAGGCTGTGGCGCTGTGTAGGGAATAAATCATGTCAACATAGATGCAGTTGCTCTCAGTGGTGTGTGGGGAGAGGCTTGTGCCATCATGAAAGCAGATTGTGCACCACATCATATGTGTGCAGAGGCACATGCAGGTTGGCTATGCTGATGCCAGCAGAGGGGCTAATCTCCCACATCTCCCATCCCCTGAAGTGAAGGCCTAGCTTGGGGGCAACCTGCAAATCCTCATAAGTACATAAACATGCTGAAGACTTTAACACAAACAACGTCACATCCCAACAGATGTTTCCCACTGGGGTCTGTGGGGAAGCACTGTAGGCTGGTATGGGTCCCAGTGTTGCTTGCCTCCAGGAGGAAATGGACATGAGTTTAATCCATGCAAATCTCAGACTTCATCGGAAATGTTTGTTAGTATTTGATTCCCAGCTTTTGAAATACACAATTCAGTTACGAAAGGTATCAGCTGTAATGCTGTGTCTCTCCATTCTCACTCTTATCTTCTTAGTATATATCCCCTCTCTTGACAGCAAAAGCTGTGCTTAAAAATGCAAGGGAATAAGCGTCTCTAGGTAGGAGGCTGCTGAAACTACTTGAAATTTATTTCTCATCATTTTTTCTTAAGGGAAAAAAGAAGACTGTTTCCCCAGACACTGGGAAAAATCAGACTTGTTAGTTTGATTTCACTGAAGGGGAAAGACTCTGAAACTCCTTTAAGGAATCAAATAGGGAACACTTGGAAAAGCAAGGCTTGATTAAAGACAGCTAACATCAATTCAGGGAAAGGAGATCATGCCTAACTAATTTGTTGGAATTCTTTGAGGAAATTACTGGCCTGGTAAGGAAGGGGAAAGGATATTATAGACTCAGTTTTTCAGAAAGCATTTGACAACATTCTCCACTGTTGGTTAAAATGTCTGAGGGCTGAAGTCATGGAATAGAAGGACAATGAGCATATTGGACTGAAAGCTGGCGAAAGAGGAGGAAAGAAAGGGTAACTATGAATGGGAGCCTTTCATTTTAAAGAGGGGGATGTAAGAAGGATCAGGGAAGAAACCACATTTTGAGTTTGAAAACATGATTTCCCAAGGTTACTGAAGACACTCCTGAACCTTGGGAAACACAATTAATAATGAGAAGCTGTGCAGGCAGATGGAGAAAGGAATGGTTTGTGTTGCCACGGTATCTTGGAGAGCAGATAGAAAGAGGAAGACTTTCTTGGCTGCTCTGCTAAAACATATCTTTCACGATTTGGGTGATAATAGGTGTTAAATTCCACAGATACAGGAAAAGACACAGAATTTCACACTGCAGAAACTAAAGGTGTCCCACCTTTCTCTTCTTTGTGTTATGATTGCTCCCATGCACTTAAGCCTTCCTTTTTTTTAAGAATGATCTTATCACATGCAATTGGACACAAATGTTATTACTTAGGATCTTCTAGTAAGACAATTCCACTTCAAGTTTTTCTTATCTCATGAAATAGTATTGGAACAATAGTTTTGCTTTTGAGTCTTTGCTTTGGAAAAAACCCAACTCCTGCTTCACGCTAAGGGCTTGTCTATAATCATATGTACTGAAACATGTGTTGAAACATTTTAACCAATAAATGTAATAACCCTGTCCCACATGGTGTAAGATAAATCATTGTCTTGCTTTGAGTCAGAACAGAACTAATTCTGTTCAGTGATTTTACCTTTCAGCTAAGCCACTTTTAACTAACTGCACTTTCTGCAATTAGCAGCGTGTTTTCACAGATAATGTCTGCTTCTAGTAGTGATAACACTTGATGCTTATAGTTAGTACCAAGGATTGGTGCACAGACCATGGTCACTGATAAATCTTGTGTGCCACGTTGTGGGGTGTAGAGTAAAAGGTTGAACCTGCAGGGAGGAGTTGGACAGGACAGGTGACCCTGAAGTTACCAACAAGGTATTCCATTCCATATACATCATATTCAGTATAAAGCTGAGGGATCACAAGGGTCAAGCTCTCTTCTTCAATGGCTGGCATCTGAGGAGGACACTGTCAGTCCTGAATCCAGTTCCAGAATCCAGCTCCTGAGTCCTGTTCCCCTCTGCCACTAAGTCCAGTCTGGGACTTCCCCACAGTGCCTGTCACAGCATCAGTGGTGACGACATCCAATTGCCATCAGGGAGGTTTAGTTAGATATTGGTTTTGTATATGTTGGTATATATTTCATTTCATTGTTATTGTTTTCATTAAAGCTGTTTTCCAATCCATTAGTATCTCTCCCTTATTCCCTTTGGGAAAGGAGAGGGGTTAATAGAGAGTGTGTCGTTCATTTAGTGGCCAGCCCAGTCCTAACCCTTCACAATCATAAAAAGATATTGTTGTTCCTGAATTAGAGTACATGTCTGGTTTGACCTTGAGATGTTGAACCTGGGAACAGACTTTGGCCTGGTGTGTTCACCTAGCTGCCTCTGGACCATCAGCATCCACCAGCTGTCAGCATCCACACTGCTGGAGCTCAGGCTACCTAAACATCCTGTTTGCCCTTGCAGCCAGCAATGTCTCAGGAGTGTCTCCAAGAGACTACCAGAACACTTGATGCTTTTCAACCCTGGCCCACAGCTAGCAGCCCTGCCCTTGGCACTGTGGTAAACCACAGGCACTAATGCTAGCAGAGCAGCCTCCTTCTCTAGGAGTTAAGTGGGCATAGCCCCTTATATGGATATGGTCTTCTCCAAGGGAGAGGGAAGGCAGCAGCACAAAGACTCCTATGTCTTAAGCCACTGTGCAGTTCACCAGGGGATGCCTGCCAGATTCCTTAAACTCTCTATTCCCACCTTTCCACCATGTCTCACCCTATCTAATGTTCTGCACAAAGAAAAATCAAGCTGGTACTTGTGTTTAGTTGTCAGGTATGGCCCATTGAACATGTTTTTCATAGACCATTTGAAAGCCATTATTTTGCTTAATGCCGCCTTTGCTGCTAGTACATTGTGGGCAGGAGCACTTCACCCTCCTGATTATACTTGAAGAGATAGCAATATATCAAGTGGTGTGATTACAAGACTGCTTTTGATGGGCTTTAATGTACATGGGAGAAGGTACTTTCTATCAGTGAGAGTGTCAAGATAAGAAGTTTTGTCATGCACAGAGAATTTATTTCAGTAGTAGAACCTTATGAGCCTCCATTTTTCTTCACAAGTTGATTTAGTGTGTGCCCCTGGAACAACAAGCATGTCTTTCTCTGTTTCCTCTTTTTCTGCTTTGAAGAGAAAAGGTACTAAGCAATTTTGCTTTGCTTTGTTTTGTTTGTTGTTCACATACCTAACTGTCCAGAAGGAAAAGGATATGCAGCAGTGGCATTACACCAGGAAAAACAATATTTTCATCATCATGTCTTACTGCTCCTCTTAGGCAGGTCATCTTTTTCCTCTTATCTGCTGCCATTTTTCGACTGTGTCTGTCTGGGGATATTAATATAACTCTAGGATGGAATTTGCCAACAGAAGAAGCATTTCCCTACCCTTCCTCTTCCTCCCTGGCTCCATTTCCCACTTGTTTGTAGCACTGAACACTCTTGACTCCTAATTCTCACTGTAGTGGCTGGTGGTGACATCTAATACATTGCATTTAATTATTTTCAGAAATTTTACTTCCCTTCTTCCCTCTGCCTTGAAGAACTGTTAACTTCCGTAAGCTTCATGCTGAGTCTTCTGTCCAAGTCTTCTGTCCTGCACACTGAAAGAGTTTTCTTCATCACTCAGAGCAGAAATAACAAAAGTCAGAGCTGTGACCCTTCTGTGGACTACAACACAGCTTTTTTTGCAATATGGAGAATCTCTCAATGTTAGTTCTATTTTAAGCCAAAAAATGTGTAATGTAGGAAATAAAGTACTCCATACAATTCAGTAATATCTGGAAGCAGAAATAGAAAATACATATTCTAATTTAACTCAGCACATTTTACTGCTAGGACAAGGGCTGGACTAGAGAAATTCTGCAAATCAAGCCCCTAACCTTTGGGAACCCATCTCATCTTAGCCTTTCCTTTCTATATTAATTTTCTTCTGATACTTTTTTGGCAGCCTTTGCAGTATTTTCACCTCAGATGATACTTCAAGTCCAAGTAACTTATGGGGAGGAGGGAAACCTTTTCAAAGACAATTCTAATCTACTCTAAGCAGATCTCCCTAAACTATTCCTTATTAATTTTTGCTTTGTCAAAAGGTCTCTTTTCCATGCCTTTGGGTTGATTATTAATAGACATGATAACAATTTTATAATCCCACTCTAATTATTTTCTCTTTCAGGCAAAGGAAAGGGAGAGGGTTGTGTATTTTTGCACATTAACTGTTGTCTCTCCTCTTATCAAGTTAATTGGGCTGTGGTAATGTCTGGCTGGATATCCTGGCCAGAGGTGACTTAAAAATGGCAAATGTCATGTTTGGTGGGGTTTTTTTCTACTTAATGTTGGAATGTCAGCCTTCTCATATAAATTGTGGTTGTTGCTCTTGTCTCAGTGACATAAATAGTTCTTTAACATGTATTCTTGGATAAATACCTACCCAGCTATCAAGAAGAAGGACTACATGATTTCAGAACAACAAAGAAAATAATCTTCTGCTAGCCTTGTCACTCTAGCTCTGTAGAATCCCATTGATAACTGGCCATATTTAAATATGTCACCATCATGCTTGCTACTCCCACTTATCTCTGCAGAATTCTGCCTGGCATCTTTCCAAAACAAATCTTGGAAAGCACACTGACAAATGCTTTTTTTTTTTCTGGAGCCCTGTACATCCTCCTAACTACACAATGACTGCTAATTGCATCTAACATGGCTATTGCTCTTTCTTTCCTCTTTTCTTCCTCCTGCATTTTAAGTACCACTTGTCTACCCCAGAAGGGCTTGCCTCTGCCCATCCCAGCCCCAGTACAGGGAAAAGGAGGTTTTGGGATGGAGGCTGGCATGGGGTGGCAAGAAATGTGGCTCCCATGGCTCTTGCAAGTATTAGCACCTGTAGTGTTGACAACCCATAAAAATCAAAGCCCTTGAACTGAGAAAACTGATGATGTCTTGTGAGTGAGACGCAAGTGAGCATGGCAAGACAAAATAAAAAAATAGTAGTGATTAAAGAGGTGGATAGGACACTTTTTAATAAGGGTGTCAAGAGGAAGGAAGGAGATTTGGGTCTGGGAGACATCATATCTTGGTTCTCTGGAGGGATAACAAAAGGACATTCTCTTCCTTAATGGCAGTGGCCTTGGAAGGGGTCCTGTATAGTGAGAACCCAAAAGGCAGTTGGTAAGTGTAGTCACCTTTATGGACATTTGGAGCGGCTGTTGGTTGAGCTCAACAACACTTCAGGACTGCTGACACACACATAGGGGTGGATCTGGCGCTCACCAGGTCTGGCAGCAGATGAACAACTGACATTTCAACACTAACTAGGGTGGGACTCTGAGACACAGACTTAATTTCTCCTGTCAGACATCTATGCTAAATGATTTGACAGCTTTTTATTTCATAGCACCAAGCATTTTGTACATTACTTAAATATATTTCATTACATTTGGGTTTTCTTGTTTATTTGTTGTTATCAGATTACCTCTTCTTGAAAAAAAGGAAGTCCATACTTGTTTCAGGTTTGCCAATTCTCTATTTTGCATCAGAGAAAGTCAACAAGGAGAAAAATGTTGCAGTGACTCAAAGGAGATCACACATACAGAATTTGTTGGGAACAGAGAAGGTGACTGCATTGTGCCTGGTCAAATAGGACAGTCCTTTCCACTGCTAGAGTAACTCGTGGTATCCCAGTTCTCGTGGATGTAGCCCATTCACTATTTTGCCTGTATTCAACAAACTTTTGTTAAAGCTATCCAAATAAATGTGGGGAGCTTTGGATGCAACATAAAGTTAGATAGATACAAAGCATTCCCTTTTTCACTGGGGAATCTGAGAGCTCTTTGTTATGATTTCAGAGAATTCAAGCTTCACAGTATTTCTGAATTATACCTGGAGGAATTATTTCCCAAAAGCTGAGGGAGCAGAAAGATAGATGGATCCAGTGGGATAATGGATCCAGTGACTCAGCAGCTGGGGCTCCCACAAGAGCCTCCTTGTTCTCATGTCCACCAACTTTTGGGTGGCAACTGGCCCTGGGTAACAGCCACCCTCTGATGCACCCTGAGAGATGCAGAGTGTGCTCAAGAGCACCAACTGAAGCCTGGAAAAGGGTTCTGGAGAGAAATAGAGGAGACTACAAAATGGTAGAAGCTTCTGTGTTTTTTTGAGCTGTTTTACATAAAGAATGCATTTTAATCCTACTGGCCTCTTGCCTGCTTGCTTCATTCAAAATAAGACACAGTCTCCAGAAAATGGTTTTACATAACAGAGCCAAGTTTCTGGCAGAGCACATACCCCAGACATCCATAATTCATGAGCAAGGAAGGGTGTGGATATTTTGTGGGAACTGGACCCTCCGTGAACAAGATCATTTTCATTTGCTGATTGTCTTGTAAACAAATGTTTTTAGGATTCAGAGGAACAGAACCGTGCCTCTAACAAAGTCATACTGTTGGTTTCTATGCTATAAGAAAATCAAATTAACCTGAAGTCTTTGAGTTAACAATGAATATTAAAAGGAGTATATTATTCTTCAAAACTTACCAAGTTTTAATTTCTGCTCTGTATCTTTTACCTGTTCAACATCCCAAATGCTGTTCAGCTTGCAAAATACTTGCACATTTCATTATTGTGGTTTACATTTGCCATGCTGAGGCAAGATTTGAGAGTTTTAAGTCATTCAGAATGTTTACAGTTGAGAAATGACTAAGTAAATTGAAATGTTATGACAAGTTATGTTTGATAAAATAGTATAGTGAAAAGGATATTGTAGGTAGTCACTGGTTTTCCTCATGCTCACGGTTTTTGATCCCACATGTTAAAATCTGATTCCTAAGATATATAAACAATACATAAAATCCCTAACATCCATGGAATTTGATAGATATTCTATTGTACATAGCTGGTTATCAACACCATATCTAATTGCCAAGTATAGGTGTGCTGCATTTATACATTTAAAGCTCCAGGTTTTGAATCCACAAAAGCACCTGAATATGGAAATTTTACCCAAACTCTGCTAAGCATTTAAATCTCAGACGGTGACTCCTGAAACTTATTTCTCGGTTCTCACTTAAACCTAAAGATGGCAGGGTCTGTGACAAATGGAACTCTGCCCTTCATATCTTCCCTGCCATTCTCAGTGGATGTCTCTAATGCTCAGAAATTTTTTCACAGTGAGGGTGACAGAGCACTGGAACAGACTGCCCAGAGAGGTTTTGGAGTCTCCTTCTCTGGAGGTATTCAAAACCCGTCTGGACACACTTCTGTGTGAGCTGGTCTAGGGAATCCTGCTCTGGCAGGGGGATTGGACTAGATAATCTTTCTAGGTCCCTTCCAACTCCTAATATTCTGTGATTCTGTGATAATCAAAGGAAGGGATGTGTCCCTGAAATCTTTCCCAAGATGTGGGAGGCCATATCCTGGCCATGGTAACTAGTTCTTGCAGTGTTCACCCCATAGGTCTGGCTCCAGGCTACACAACCTCGAGTCTCCATCCCCTTAGCAATACTGGTACCATGCAGATAACTCAGTCAACTCTGATAACAGCCACTACACAAATCAAAAGCTGACATAGCTGAGAGGCAGCAATCTCCTAGGATACTCCAGAGGCAGAATACTTGTACATCCTGTTCTCTTAACATCCATATCATGACTGTTAAGAAATAAATATAGGAGCAGTTTCATTTTGCACTCCAGGGTATCATCTGCACTTCTCCAAATAGAGACAGTTTTTTCCGCAGAGAAAATTGTATTAGGCATTTGGGAAAACCCTTCAGTCACTTTAGCTATGAACCAAGCACTTGGATTTACACTAAGAAATGTTGATGCCTTTCCTGAAAATTCCTTATTGAATGTTAAAGCAAAATATGCTGGCTGGCTCACACCCACAGGTAGTGTTTGGCTATAAACAAATCATCTAGTTCATGTATAAGAAACCCTATCAGTCTGTTGGGATTGCCTATGGAGCGACTATCAGAGCAGTGCTTAAACCCTGGCATATGGTTTCATAGTCAATTTGTACCAGCCTAAGCTGCTGAGCTGCCTGGCTGGCGCTGGCTGGAAGAGGGGTGGTCCCGGAAGCAGGGACTTGGAGTGCAAGTCCCTCTCTGAACAGCAGCATTGCCTTATACTAGTTTAAGGGGATTGTGAAACTTTGTCCTTAGGACTAACCATTTTACCTTCCAGAAACTGTATCCAGACAGAAAGAGAAATCAGCCAACCCACCCCATGGAAATGCATGAAACAGAGCAACAGACATGACTCATTTCTGGGTCTTCGTATGTTTTGGGTGCCACCAGGTTTATTTTGAATAACCACGCTGCATAGCTTACTAAGATGGGAAGACATCAAGACAAGCTGTAAATTTTGTTGGACTTCTACATGTTTAGCTTTCCTGGTAGCCAGCTGTCCCTGGGGATACTGGGAAGATTTCAGCAGCACTAACTGATTGTTATCCTAAGAATCCTAAGGACAGTGGTAGGAGCAAGGCCATGGAAGAAGACATCTCCTGCGCAGCAGAGGAGGCTAGCATCAAACTGAGTTCTCATTCTTCATTCACTCCCTTGACTAGCACAGGGCATGTGGTAAGGCACACTCATGGCCATATGGACCCTGCTTCCTACAGCAAGACGTTCTCTTCTCCCATGGCATTGGAGGCTTCCCTTCCTCTTTGGTGGTAGAACTCAGGGTAAGCAGTAAAAACTGCCTGAGCAAAGAGAACTGGAACACTCAGAAAAATACATTTATGATGGGGCTGTCCCAGAGTGAGCATTTTTAGAGACAGATATGCAGAAAAAGAATTAAACAAGGACAAACACAACCATGTATGAAAGGCGGATTATTTATACAACAGGAATTAGGAGCTCTGTGGCTGGGAGTTAAGGAGATTACAACCACATGAGAAGGCTGACTTACTCCTGTAAGAGCCAACAGCCATTTATTCAAACAGCATAAGAAAATCAGCTTCAGCTCTCTCCAGTCTGAAGCGATTGTATTCACCAGCAAACTTCTAAGTGTGGGAGATAAATTGAAACAGAAAAGAGAGCAAGGAAAAAGATCTCTAGACTTTACACAGACGTGCACATCGAGCAGAGGTAGAAGTGGTGATTTAAATCATGCTTGATGCCTACCTACAGTGCCTTATAACATGCTGGCTAAGGGGGAAATATTAAAGAGAGACAGAAATAAGGTGCCCAATTCATCAGCCCAGCTGCACGGAAAGTAGTCCCCCCATCTGAAGGAACAGGAAATTCATTTTTAAGACTGCATTGGGGATCATTCAGCTGGTTTTAACCCCAGTCGTTTGGGTATTTAAACTGCTCCTAGACTGAACATTAAATCTTATATGTAAAAGCCAAACCTGAAATTTTCAAGCAGAAGACAAGAAGCATCTAAATTTTCACAAGATAGGGATATAGGTTGTACCTGGAAATTGGTTGTACTTGCACCATGTACGCCTGCACAAATGGGAGAATTTTATGGAGTGACCTATTTTGCATTCAGAAGTGTGATGTTTCCAGCTTGCCTCAGTAAGACTATGCTCTGTAAGTGTATTGCAGAGGTTTGGGACCAAAAGCTGTGCGCAGCATGGCGTGTGGGGTCATAAGTAGAAACTTGGCGCTCTCTCTCTCTCTCTCTTGCAGCTTGGCCTGACCTAGAACTGACTTAGCCCTCGTGAAACTCAGGATGTTGTGAGCATCCTGGCCCTGTGGTCCCCCCACCAGCACTTGATAATTTGTGTATAGGAGGGACCCAGGTTGCCTGGATCTGACCACTTGCTTCAAAAATTTGCTTCAGTCTCAACTTCTCCAGCTCTTACTTTTATAGCTTAAATCCCCAAAGTCCCTGCTCCATATTTACTCCTTCCTTGGCAAAGCCATGATCAAATTAGTGGAAGTTTTGACTGAGGAGAACCAAATTTAAACCCTGTTCCTTGGCTGCTTGGGGATATATATATGTTGGTGTGAGGAAGGGGAGGGGGAAAAGGGGACAAAAGGATCATTCATGGTTGCTCCCAGCCCCAGACCCATACTCCCTGCAGTACAAAGACTAGTCCAGCCACTAGCTTCTGGGTTACTGCAAGCACAGACCCACAGACTGCCCTGAGGCCAGCAACCTGGGTGATTTGGCCAAAAGGATGGATATACACTTGGTGTCAAGGTTTATCTGTCTGGCACAAATTCCCTCGATTACCATGCTTCCCAACCTTTCCCTGTGTTGTGTGACTACTTGCATGCCCCAGTCTTCAAACAGTCAGCTGGGCACAGACGACTCAGTCACATGGGGCAGACCTGAGCCCCACAGGTTGGATGGTCTTGGCTGTCCCGCCTGGCCATCTCACATACTCGAGCTTGCTCTGGCAGCACCAACCACCTGGGGTAATCCTTGATAAAAACCCCACATCAGTCCCTGTGTCAAAGTAGGAAGTCCTCCATCATCTGAAATTGGAAGGGGAAGCAAAAAAATTCTCCTCTAAGTACAAGTCACATTTCCCCAGGTCAAGTATGGTTAGGGAAGCAAAGAGCCCCCTTTTAAAAGCCATAATGCTGCATACAACTGAAATCTGTGATTTTAAAGCCTGGGAGCCAAGAGTTTCTAAGAAATGTGTAAAAAATGATGAAGCAAAGCAAGTTCATATGTGTTGCCCAGCTATCTATGTATGCGACATTTCTAAAGGGGTTTGCACATCTGCTGGAAAATGTTTGGGGATCTGCAGATTGGAATGAGTTAAATGAACTCTCAGCCTTTGTTAACGTGAGGCTAGGCTGGCTCTAGGCTGGGTACAAGAAGTGCTTTGTGCATTGAGGCATGCTTGGGCTGGTTGACAGATCCCAACATTTGCTGTATCATGGCAACCAGTGTATCACTTGCATCAACCTGTACGGCACTCTGCTGGGTCCCAATACACAAACCTCACACAAATATTTCAACATGTTTGAAGCCAAATTCTAGTCAATATATGAAGTCATTTCACCACAGCTTTTAGCCAATAGGAAAAAATTCCCTATTAACTTATTTTTAGAGGTTAAAAATAGCATTTGTGTGTGAGAGAGAGGTTAGTAAAAACAGAAATGAAAAAGACAGAAGAGAGGGTATATGCCATTAGCATTTCTGAGCCACCTGGAGCTTTTCCCCAGCTGGGTGAGGAGGCCATGTTTCCTTTAATTTGGACAAGAACCCTTTGTTTGGTGGGACTAGATCAGAGACGGAGAATAGAGGGATTGTCCCACCAACCCCCCCAGCTGCACCCCTCTTCTCTACATGGACAAAAAGCACAAACTCATGTTCCACTTTACAAGGATGGCCTACTATGGAGATGTACCCATAGATTCCTTAAAGAAAAGCCAAAGCAAGTAAAGGACTACCAGGGTGGTGAGGGTGGTGGTATCACAGTGTCAGTGTGGTGTGCCCATGTGCAGGTGTGCCACTGATTGTGCTCCCAAGGACAGGAGAAGCAGATGCACCTACCTCGCCCTTGCCTGCTTGAGGGATGCCCTGGCACCCCAACCTGACTTGCTGTACCCAGGGGCAGCTAAGGCAAGCCCACAGCTTCACCAGCAGCAAACATCTTCATCTGGGAATAGCACAGAGGCCTCCAGGCAATAAATTTCCTGAAGGAAGACCACACTATTTGGCAACCCACTTTTTGATGTTTCACCTCCCCTGTGGTACTCTGGTTTCAGTTACTGTGTGCAGTGTGATGTGGATTTTCATATAACATTGATGTGCTCAGTTTTAGAATTGTGCAGTGCCAGATGCTGCCCATGGAGCACATCTGGTGGAGGTATAGCACAGAGTTCTGCAGAAGCTGCTTTCCCACAGATGTGCCCAAGCTCCTACAGGGTGTTAAACCACTCTTAAGGACAAGATTGTCTTATAAGCCACCTCTTGATCCCACCTGAAATACTCCAGCCCTCAGTACAGCAACTGCTCTTTTTGCTCATGGCTAAAATAATACTGGAGTAATACCACTGAGCTTATTCCTGCTTTTAATGTGATATCTGTATGTGCGATTGCATCCCAGAGCAGTTCTCTGATCTCATGGGTCTGCAGATGTTTAAGTTAACAACAAAAATAAAATATTTTCTTTATCAAAAGCTTGCCTTTCTCATGATCTACACTGGTGTGTCAGAGGGACACAAAGAAATCCTTGCTTTCTCTGTTTTGTCTGGTCTTCACCCCACTCCTTCTGCCAGACCCCCTTTTCCCTGCTCTCACCATATTGCGCTGCCTGTCCTTGCTTCCACCTCTCAGTCCTACTCCTGCCTCATGCTTCCTTCTCAAGGAGGGAGGGAGACATGGGGAAAAAGATGCCCTGGCTCTTGCATCAAGCCATTCTTCAGTCAGCCTCCACCATACAAAAGCTGCGTCAGTGCTTCCATCCATGTACCACAAACTTTCTCCAAATCTGTTGGAAGTAGGACTTGTCAAACTTTGCCTACAGGGTAGCGGGTGGAGGGAAGGAGCAGCATCCTGTTGCTGTCCTCTCCTGCCACCACTCAGGACAGTGGTGTTGACTCTGCAGCAAATGTCTTTACTCCTGGGAACCTAAGAGAAAGCTAATGCTAAAATGTAACTTTTCAAATTTCTTTCAAAGTCCACATTCTGAATGCCAAACCACTGTGCTCCACAGAAAAATGAGAAGAAAGGGTCTGTGCCACCACCCAGAAGACGACCTATAAGAAGTGCTTAGATTTCTAGGCTCCAGCTCATGTGAGCAGTATGTAAGTTATGGGTGTGTATCTACAGTGTATTTCAGAAGAGGCAGAAATATGCTGCTGTACAAACAGCAAGTGCATTCATTCTTCCCATCATAGAATGGGAACAACTTGCAGATTGCTGATGGTTTTCATCAAAAGTGGGTAAAGGTAGGGTTGAGACGAGGACCTGTAACCTTTGATAAGCACCACAGTGCTAGTGTAAAAGTAAACTAGTTACACTGAGTGTGATTCACAAAAAGAGGCTGCTGTTGCTTGAAGGGTGGAACAATCTGCATCTCCCCTAAAGGGCTAACAAATGTGTGAATTTAAATTTTGCAGATTAAATGCAGGGGTCAAGTCATGGGGTTCTTTCTAGATTGAAGTTAGGAGCACATGGGAGCAACTCACTGCACAGCATAGGGTGATTTTCCATGGGAGCTAATGTGACATTTTTTCACTTCAGGTCCTGCAAGAGGAGCTTTCACTGATCACCCACCCTGCTGGCCCATTGCTCCCAGGTTAAGGAAGTCAGGAAGCAAGTAAATGTTGTAAACGCTGACCTGTGCACCTGATCTTTGATAACTATGCTTCCTTTTCTTCTCCTTGGAAATGAGAAGAACATTTTCTTTGACCATGTTTTGTCCCAGCCTACTCTGCCTTGGTTTAAGTGCTGCCTCCCTGTCCTGGCTCAATACAAATAGGAAAGCTGCTTGTAGCAGTAGAGTGGAGAGGAGGTAAAAATGGCCTTGACCTGCCAAGACCTGATTTTATGCAGCAAAAAAAATCCCCCAAATTTGGTAAAACTTTCTCATCTACCGTAGCAGCAATAATCCTTAGCCTCCAGAGCTTCATCATCCTATGTGTGCCCCTACCTTCTCTTCTTGCCACAGTAGAGGGGAATGTGCTCTGATCAGACCTGCTCCTCAGGATGTCAAAATGTAAGTATATTTGCCCTACTGAGAATTTTCGCTCTGCAGTATGTAAACAGTTGCATCCTTGAAGAGCAAAGATCAGTTTAAAATTTTAAATTATATACTAACTAAGGCCTTTCCTAGGTCTTTTGTCCAAATAATGTCAGAATAGGAGAATTTTACCAGGTATATCTCCTTAGCTCTCCTCAGACATATGCACACTTTATCAAAAAGACAAAAATAGACTTTAAATTCCCCAACTGTTACCATGATTTCCCAGGTATCTGAAAGGCACACAGCGAACAGGTGAGATTTCTATGCACTTTAAAGGTCAAGAGGTAGGTAAACATTTGGAAAATATCTACATGAGGAAAAAGATGAACTCCATTTTTCCAAAGTGACTTAGGACCTGAGTTCCTCTGATTTCCAGTGAGACTGGTCTCAGAGATTTGAACATCCTTGAGACTGACAATTAGGGCTCAGCTGTTCTTATGTATACCTCATATACCTCATACTGCAATGACAGCACTGTGAGCCAGACGCTCTCTGCAGCACTTGTGTGTTTCATCCACTGGCTCTTCTGGTCAATTTGCAACCTCCCACAGAGCAGCTGTAAGATATAGCTCAGGAAAGAAGACTCTGGAGAGCTTCTCCTTGTCCTTTCTCAGCTCCCTTATGATTCTGGGAAACTTCCAGAAAAGGGCAGAGATCCTCTTTCAACTAGAGAATAGTTATGTTGACATGGACCACCTCTGCACAGACAAACTGAGGGGCTGGGGTTTGTCTCTCTCCCTCTAGCTCTTGGCCATGCACTAAGATATTAGATTTCTTTCACCTTTCTCCCCATTGGATATTTCATGTGAGGTTTACTGTCTCTTTTTAGTCATACACTGAGGGTTCCTTTTCCTAAAGAATTTCTGAGGATATCTGAGGTAATATTGGTGAATTCTTCAACGAATTCTTCACTTCCACATGGAAATTCTTAGTGTCTCAGGCAGATCAAGATTTCTGAGGTTTGCTTGTTTCTAATGATCTGTTTCTGGCTTTGCCAGAGAGCCCAAACCTTCCTTTGCTCCCTTACAATGGCAACATGGATAGCTAGTCTTTGGGGAAATACCTATCATATTTTTTTTCATTCCTTGTGCTGTTAATATGGTTTAGTTTATCTAGTGGTGAATACCACAACCTTAGTCTTGCTGTTGAGTCCATCTGGATTGCAAGCATAGCGCCGCCACTATTTTGCTGTCCAATGTCTTTCCAAGCTGCCCTGAATATCTCCTTTCTGCTGCAGGCTGTCAGCAGTAGAGGAAAACTGTAACTGCTTCTGTTTATTCAAAGCTCTTGGAAATTCATGAAAAGGCTGCTGTTGATTCTTTATGGGATTGAAGCTTGGCCTTGAATGCCTGTGCATGTGTGTCTCCTGTTTACTGCAGGGAAAACCATCTATTGTTAACAGATATAGAAGATATGGAAACAACTCTTCACAGAAGAGTGAAGCTTCAACATAAAGTCTTTCCCTCAAGAAGACAAAATACTTCACAGAGTGGCAGCAAAACGTGTATGAGTGGATTGCTCTGTCCTTTTTGGGAAACACAGTCATGGTATCAGCTCATTTGCAAACAGAGCCCTTATGGGCAGGCAGGAAACCCAGAGACAGAGCCTCATTTGGTGGAAACTGACATTGCTTCACTGATGCCACCAAAGCTGTGTTGGTTTTCACCACGTGAGAAAGACCAGGTAGATCCTGGAGAAACTGCATACATGCCTTTTAAAAGGGGAAAACACTGTCTTCTTGGAGTTTGTTTCGTATCTGGAATTTCCCTAAATTCCACTCATATGAAACAAATAACTCAGAGCTCATTATTTCTTTAATCAGACACTAAAGTCCCTGTTTATTTAAAGCTCTGCAGAGATAATTGGAAGTAATCATCATATGTAATACAAATAAAGGCATTCCTCCCTTAATAGTAGAAGCAGATCTAAGCCAGTTGTTCTCCAACTGAACTCAGCTGGACTAAGATGAGTTTTCTGTACTTGTAGTGATTGCTATTATGTCACTAAAGGGATAATGGGAGGACATACTCTGTTTTACAAGGCAATAATTGGGTTTGCAAGGGAATAAACCATGAGGAAGAAGTCACTTATCTCAGCAAAGGGAGTGGATTTTTCCTGAAGATGAGGTATTCTTCCTGCTCTACGTGAAGGGAAACAATAGTATTTATATTATCAATAAAAACTATAGTCACTACTTCCAGTCATATCCTACCCTCAGATGCATCTCTCTGGGCTTAACCTGTACATATTTCCATTCTTTAACAAAGATGAGGAATCTCTCCAGCAGCTCTCCCAGTTCCATCTTCTGTGCATGCCTGATCTAGTCAAATGTTGCACAGAATAAACATAATCTTTCCTTTATTTTCCCTTTGTATTTATAGTTGTTTAAAGCCAAGCTGAGCTGTCAGCCTCAGTGCTGAGTGACCAGAGCACCCACAATACCTGGGAGAGTGCTAAGTTATTCAGGACTCCAGCAACAGTCAAGGGAATCAAGGAGAATGTTAGGTTAAATGGAGCCAGCTCTTGTATAAATAAACATGGGAAAAACCTGACTGATTTGTTGCTTCAGAGATACACAGAGGGAAAACTCTTTTTGCTGAAGTAAAACTAGAGAGAGAAATTCAAATGCCCATAGGGAATATTGTCCTCTTCACAAATACTGACATTGCTTACTATGCTGCAGCATCATGGAAGTGGGAACATTTCAGGTGTTGCCCTGGAAAAAATGGAATATTTATTTCTTAACAGGTTGAAAGATTTCCTACCTCATATCTGGAATACAGGAAGGAAGGGCTCCAATGTATAATCTTACTCATTGTGTTGACAGCTTGGGGAAGATGACTCGCCAATGCTTTGTGCATGCATTGTGAGCAGGGCATAGGGAATATTGCCACTGTCACTTGAGGCAGCTAAAAGTACCTTCACTGACTAAAAGAAATAAAAGATTTAAAATACCTTATGAGATCACATACCTCAAAAGTAAAGACAGAGCTATAGAGAACATAGAAAACACAATGCCAGTAAACAAGATTTTCCAACTGTTGTTTGTGTTGTTGGTCTTGTTTTTCAAAAGAACCTGCATGCATCTTCCAAAATTAAAAAGCAGTGCCCTTAAATTTCTGACACCATAATGTAATGTATTTATTCTTTAAATCTTTAAAATATAAAAGTGGCAAAAGACATGTACTCAAACCCCCTAGGGCTAGTAACCACTTGAACAAATGTTGACTTGTATATATTATCCGTCCACAACTCAGCTTGTCCCTTTATGATCAATGAAGTGAAAGAGATGCTTCCACAGTATAAATTATCTCTTTCTAAAGCACATATGTAGTATAAATCAAATAACTCATACCCTGCTAATTCCTTTCCACTGACTGCAAAGTGGATCTGAAGCTATATCTACATCAGACAACACATGGAGCGGTAGGAGCAGCTCTGTAGTGTAAAGCTCATGCAAAGGACCTGACATCCCCATTTGGGGCTTTTATTTTGGACAAGCTCTAGTCTGCTCCTGTGGCCTGAATGTCCATTAGCAGTTGGAGCACATTCGATGGTCCTCTGGAGATCGTTTCCTGGCTTAGATTTTCATCCAAAAGGAATCCAGTCTGCACACTCAAAGAGGACTCCACAATGCGAAGTATGAAAAATAGTGGCAACGAGGAGATTCACTTCAGAACTGCTATCTAGATCCAGCTTGAAACTCTGATGTAGCTGCACCCTCAAGTACTTACTAGTTAGTCCAGCAATCACCAAAGCAGACAGTTACAATTAGGTGACATAAGTTTCATCCTACTTGTCTTTGACATGGGCAAAATATCTTAACAGCCTATTCATAGAAAACAGTGATAAACCAGTCTCCCTGTATAAATTTCATCTCTACTAGCAAGAACCTCTCCTGCAATTTTCTTGCATAGCAGAACTTGAAAATATCCTCTGAAAGGCAATGCCCCTGTAATAGTTTGTTTTGGAGGAAGAGAGTCAGGAAGAAAACAGGACTTTCTCCAGAGCTTCATACAGCTTCAACATGCAATCAGCCTGAAACCCCTGATCCCAGCAATGCAAAAGGGAATAATCTTTGCAAAGACCAGTAAATATATCTTGCATATCTAGTGGATAACCTAAAGCTCAGGTTTTCATTGGCCATTTGCACTACAGCACATACATAGGGTTTACTTCTCTGGGGGCTCAAAAGATCTGAAAGTAAAAAGAAGGGTTTCCCAACTAAGCATGGATGTTCTGAAATATCAACAAGGCTAAAGCTACATACAGATGAAACAGAATCCATTAGGATTCATAGGAATAGGAATCCATAGGATTCATTTACATAGGAACTGTTCAGTTCCTGTGTAAATTTCGGGATATCTGACTCCTTGTATGTCAAGAACTTGCATCCATTCTCCATATATTTACATCTCCAGTGTAACAGTATTGCAGATCTGCCTATGGCATAGGTAAAGAACAGCACAGATGGCTGTGCTTATGACATCAGCAGTAAGAAAGCTATGTAGGCTGTTCATGCCATTATGTATTGCTTATGTTGTATATGCATGTATGAAGTACATCACCACCCTACCACCTAGCAACAGCCTGGCACAAAGTGACTGTCTGATTCTTACTGCATCTTTATAGGAAGCCTTTCTATAAAGATCTTCTCCTATCACACTTTGCTAATATTGTTGCAAAGCTGGCCCTTAAATTTTGACACAGATGTGCAGCTGTGGTCCTGAAGTGACCATTTTAGTTTTGGCTGCTTCCATTTCTCCCTCTTTTCTAACCAGCTGATATGTACAATTAATATGCAATGTGATCCCCCCTAGCTCTTTCCCTTTGTTATTTCTCAGGCAATGCATCTCTATCCTTTGCATAAAGTACCAATGGGTCACCACCCGAGGAATGACGGACACCTTCTTCATTGAAGATGTCTGTAGAGACCATACTGTTGTGCTTCAGAGATGCTCTTGGCTGCTTGAACCACCACAGCTGCACTGGCATGAGGGAATTAGCCACATAAAGAATAGTCAGCTTCTCCTTTGCTTTCTGGTCAGCTAGAAGTGGGTAGATACCTCTAACTTGAAATATCTTCAACGTGTCCCCAGATATTACACAGGAAGCTCTTTACTGGGGAGCCCTGAGACAACTGCAGATGCAAGCTGTGCAGGGATGCAATGCAGACAATGCTCCTGCCTGCCAAGGTAACTCCCAGCAGGCACTATTTACATTTTTAATCTTTCTTTCTTTAAATGCCAGTCCTGAACATAGCTTGATTTTCAGCAGCACAGGAGGTTTTTCAGGGAGTGCAGCCTCCCAGAGCACAAAGGCTCCCTGTTACTTTGGCAGGAAAACTTGTGAAGAAATGGGGTGTGGGGAAACCTCAGCAAATTTTCTTTCGTCCAGAGCCTCCCTCTGCTTGCAGTTACTCCTGACACTATCTTAATACAAGCACTCCCTGAAACAACATCTCAGCCTTGGCCATATTGATCTTCATAATTGGTCTGCTCTGGCCTCCAAGCTGGAGGCCTGGAGACACACCATTTATAACGCCGCAGATGCTTTTGAGAAAGCACGCAGGATCTACCTTGAGGAGAAAAGACAGCGCAGAAAGAATCGTGCCTTGCAGAACACATCATCTAAGGAGTCTTTCTGCTGTGTCTTTTGCAACCGCACATGCCTATCGCGTATTGGCCTTTTTAGCCACCAACACGTGTGCAACAAACGTGGGTAGAGCCCTTCCCAAATCTTCGTTCGCGAAGCCTAGCCATGATGATGATCTTAATAAACAACCTGGACACAGGACTTGAGGGGGTAGTAAGCAAGTTCGCAGATGATACAAAACTGGGAGGAGCAGTCAATTCCTTCAAGGGCAGTGAGGCTCTGCAGAGGGACCTGGACAAATTAGGGTGCTGAGCAATCACCAATGGCATGAAGCTTAACAAGGGCAAGTGCCAGATTCTGCACTTGGGATGAGGCAACCCCAGATATGTGTGTAGAGTGGGGAATGAGAGGCTGGAGAACAACACTGCAGAAAGGGACCTGGAGGTCCTGACTGATGGCAAATTGAATATGAGTCTGCAGTTTGCTCTGGCTGCCAGAAGGGCCAGCTGTATCCTGGGCTGTATTAAGCACATCATTGCCAATTGTTCAAAAGAGCTTATTGTCCTGCTCTGATCTGCACTGGTACAGCCATATCTTCCGTACTGTGTGCAGTTTTGGGGGTGCCACAGTATGGGAAGGATATTAAGCTGCTAGAAAGTGCCCAGAGGAGGGCTACAAAGATGGAGAAGGGTCTGGAGGGGAAGCCTTATGAAGAGTGACTGAGGTCACTTGGTCTGTTCAGCCTGGAGAAGAGGAGACTTAGGGGAGATCTCATTGCCATCTTCAACATCCTCACAAGGGGTTACAGAAGGGCAGGCACCATCCTTTTTACTCTTGTGGATAGTGATAGGACTAGAAGTAATTGTATGATGTTGAGTCAAAGGAGATTTAGGTTAGATAGCAGAAAATGTTTTTTCACTCAGAGAGTGGTTGGGCTCTGGAACAACCTCCTTGAGGAGGTGGTCACAGTACCAAGCATGATGGAGTTCAAGAGGTACTTGGACATCGCTCTCAGGCACGTGATGAGATTCTTGTGGCATCCTGTGCAGAGTTAGGAGCTGGACGATGATCCTTGTGGGTCCATTCCAGCTCAGAATATTCTATGATTCTGTTGGCTATCTTCTTGAGAAATGCTGAGCACCTGCTATTTCCATTAACTTTAGAGGAAGTTACAAGTACTCAACACCTCTCAGCAGTGACTCATGGACATCCATGGGTGCTGTGGGCACTTAGCAACTCACAGCTGGTGTGTGGGGGATCAAGCCCTAGGAGAGGCTCCAGGAAAAACCATGACAAGTTGTAGGACACATGTAATTGAGCTTTTCAAAAAAATACATATGCATCTGAGGCTCCAGGGATGTTGAAGTACTAAGGAGCTTGTAGTACTTTCATGAAAGTCACATCATTCTGCTAACGTAAAAAAGGTCTCGTGAGCATGAATTTTAAGAGACCTGGCTGTGGAATGAGAAAACATACAATACTATAAGTAAACACATAAATCAGTTAGAAAACCTAGAGATTACAGATTAGGTTCATAAAGCTTTATGTCCCGTGTATGGAAAGTGCCAAAAGTTGTTTGTAATGACTTTGGAAAAGGTATACACATTTTCTGTAGTCCAAGATCTCTTTCTCCTTGTTAACAAATAGTTTCATTCTACATTTGAAAAACTCACATGGCAAAAAAAGGGAGGGGGAAAAGGGTGAGTGGAATTTAACCAAAAAAATAATAGAAGTCATTTGTGGTTCAAGTGCTCAGCCTAAGCTATATTTATTCAGTTGACATTTTTTCCAAAAAGGCCAACGAGTAAATTAATGTGCACATGGGCAGGTCTGAATTATGCCCTGGCCATTTATAGTATGCAAGGTTTTATGTGATTTTTTACTCTCTTGTTCAATAAAACAATAAGTAGTTATGCAGCAGTCAGAGGAGCCAGTGATCCCTTTACTTCCATGGATGCCAAGAAACTTCTTAAGGAAATACACTCACTAATATGTAATGAAAACCCTTTGTGCTTTCTGCAGTACTTCAAGGATTAATAGAACATCCAAAGACAAGAGATGAATGAGATACAGTAGCAAGTGCTGTAGAGGCCAGGTTTGGCCCAAAGGTGATCACATGCAACTCAGCCTTCTTTGAAGCTTCACAGGAGGTATGCTTTGCTCACACTGGTAAATATAATCAAATGCCACTTGCCACCAAATGATTCATCGTGCACAGGCTGTCCAATTCTATTCCTTTGGTTGATTTTGTTAATGTTGTAAGAACACTAAAGTAAAAGCCTGCAAATCAGCTCTGATGTGTTTAATAGAGTGTGCTCTGTCTGCTTGTACTCCTTTCTGACAGACACAAAGTTTCCCATTGGGTGATTTTAGTGAGTGGAAAAGAGGGAGATGTATTCTAGCCTGAAATCAAGGGCACCTCTAGGCCACTAAATATTAAGTTTTTCTTGATCTGCAAAGGAAAGAAAGAATCATTCTTGCTGATAGATGGTCAGGAAAACAGACTGGTGAGAACTGCTCTAGGCGAAGTGCTAGAGAGCTGTGCCCCTGGATTACAGGATGGCATGCCCATCTCAGCAGCAATATACAAGAAACAGAAACATTACAGAGAAATGCAACATTGCATAAGGAGCCACAGAACAGCAAACATATCAAGAAAGACTAAAAAGACTGAGTCTTCAACTAGAAAAAGGTACAGCTGAAGGGAGAAACAACAGCCAGAAAAATAAGCCAAAACAAAGGGATGGGAAATGATTATTTGCTTCTTCCCACAAACAAAAACCAGGAGGCTTTCAATGAACTGACTGAGCAGAACATGATTTAAACCAAACAAATCTCTTCATATGTTGTGCAGTTTGCTGCTGCAAGGATGTTGTGGTGACTGAACCTATACATACGCTAAAAACAAGAATATAACAAATCTGTGGAAGTCTATTGACGGTTATTCTACAATGACTGTCCAGACAGACATTCAAAGTCAGGTTGGATGGGGCCTTGAGCAACTTGATCTAGTTGAAGAAGTCCCTGCTCATTACAGGGGGATTAGAATAAATGACCTTTAAAAGTTCATTCCAAGACAAAACGTTCTATGATTCTGTGATGCTATGAATCCTGGACATAAAGATGTCCCTCAGCCACTGCCCGGAACTGCAGAAATTTCATTACTTATGATGCCATGAAGTACTTTTTGCTGGCCATTGCCAGATAAGATGTTCAGCAGCGTGATACACTGTAAAAGTTCTCCCTCTCAACTGGGAACACCACACTGCTGGCACAAATAGGGCCAGAAGATCCCTAAAACACTTAGATAGTAACTTCTTGGCACAGATACTAAGGGAACCAATTAAGAAAGATGCCCTCCTTGATTCGTTGCTTGTTAATAGAGATATAGTCTCATGAATGAAGTGGCAATAAGTGGCTGTCTTGGCCACAGTGACCATGAAGCAGTCAAGTTTAAAATCTCTGGAGACAGGAGGAAAACTGCCAGCAAAACAGCTCTGGACATGAGGAGAGCAGACTTCAGGCAGCTCCAAGAACTACTTAGTAATGTCCCTTGGGAAAAAGCTCTTGAAGGTGCTGGGGTCCATTAATGCCAGTCACTTTTCAAGTACTACCTTCTAAGAGCATAGGAGCAGGCAAGTCCAAAATATTGGAAGTTAGCAGGTGAGGCAGAAGGCCAGCATGGCTGAGCAGGGACCTTCTTCTGGAGCAAAGGCAAAAAAAGAAAGTATATGGCCAGTGGAAGCAAGATGAGGCAACATGGGAGGATTGCAGAGATGCTGTTCACCACAGTAAGGAGAAAATTTGTGAGGCACAAGACCAATTAGAGTTGAAGCTGCCAGTACTGTGGGGGGCAATAAAAAGGGCTGTTTAAAATATATTAATAGCAAGACACAGACCAGAAATAACATTGGTCCATTACTTGATGGTCACCTCACAAACAGCGACATAGACAAAGCAGAGATGATTAATGCTTTCTTTGCCTCAGTCTTCAGCACCAGTGATGGGCTCTGGTGCCCACAAACCTCTGAGAAGATATTAATGACTGTGAGAATGTTAAATTCACAGCTAACTTTGAACTTGTGCAGGACTTGCTGCTCCAGCCTTATCCCTATAAGTAGGTCTATGGGACCTGATAGGATTCATCTAAGGGTACTCAAAGAGCTGGCTGATGTCTTTGCAAGACCTCTCAATGATTTTTCAACACTTTTGGGAAGGTCCCAGTTGACTGTAAGCTGGCAAATGTCCCAGTTTTCAAAAAGGGCAACAGGGATGACCATGGTACTTACAGACCTGTTACTCTTCTTTACCTGGTAAAAGAAGATTGTTCTTGGAGTTATAGAAAAACAATAACCAGATCCTAGGGTGCATGAAGCACTGCATTGTTAGCAGATCAAGAGGAGTGATAGTCCCAGTCTACTCTGTGCTGGTGCAGTCTCACCTTGAGTATTGTGTGCAGTTTTGGGAACTGCAATATAAGAAGGATATTTAGCTGTTGGAGAGCATTCAGAGGAGAGCCATGAAGATGGTGAAGGGTCTACTGGGGAAGCTATATGAGGAACAGCTAAAGTGACTTGGTTAGTTCAGCTTGGAGGAGACTGAGGGGAGACCTCGTTGTGGTCTACAACTTCCTCAGGAGGGGAAGTGGAGAGGCAGCAGCTGATATCTTCTCTCTGGTGACCAGCAATAGGACCTGAGGGAATAGCATAAAGTTTTGCCAGGTTAGGTTTAGGTTGGGTATTAGGAAATGGTTCTTCACCCAGAGGGTAGTGAAGCACTGAAACAGGCTCCCCAGTAAAGTAGTCTTGGCACCAAGCCTGACAGAATTCAAGAATCATCTGGACAATGCTCTTAGACACATGGTGTAATTTTGGGGGTTGTCCTGTGCATAGGCAGGAGCTGGACTTGATGGTCCCTGTGGATCCCTTCTGACTCAGGACATTCAATGATTCAATGATGCTATGATACACTTAAGTAACAGATTCAGGACAGGGGTAGAAGAATTGTCATGGCTGAATATTCTGACTTTTCTTCAGATTATAGGAGTGTAATAACTGATACCAGTCCAAAACCAAAATCTTCATAATTCAATAAAGAATTAATTTCAAATCATGGAAAACCCTAAATATCCTTCTGCATAGATACCAAAATATGGTCTAGTAAATAGTGTGAACTTTTGGACATTGCCAAAGTATTTTCTCTGGTTAATCACAGCTCTTGGCTGCATCTGAGGATGCTGAGGGAAGTGTGTACTGAAGAAACTTGCTGGCATCAGCATTATACCAAGCAAATCTGAAATGTGTATATTTAAGTAGTTTGAGCAGAAGACAAAAATGGATCACTGTAAAGATACAATCTGGTAGCCCTGAAGAGCAAGAAAAGCAAACAGATTGCTGCCCATGGTAATCAGGAGTCTGAAGGGCTGTGTGAGTATGAAGGCAACACTCGTTTGTACTGATGTGGCTTGTCTGATTCCTGGCCCCTAGTCCTGCATGCAGGACAGGATGGCTTTCCAGTCTCCTGCTTGCTTACTTTCTTTTGAAGTGTTCATTCCTAGGGGAATGAACTCAGACTAAAGAATTCTTTAATATTTTTGGACTCCAAGTATTTCCTAATGAACCTGGAAAATAAACCAGCCTTCAAGTGACAAATCAAAAATTAACTTAGGTAAGAAAACCAAAAGTCACCTCCAATCATACATACAAAGAGTAACTTATCACACATTAAATTCTAGATGTAAGAAAGTAACCATTGCAATCCAAGCGTGCTGCAACTCCCCTGGAGAACTCAGTGATAAATCTGTATCTTTTGCAAGAGAGGAAGCATTATCATGCCCCAGAGACTGACTGGGTCTGCTCTCATGAAAGTCAAACAAGGAGCCAGTGACCCTGGAAGAAGTCTCGCACTGGTCGTTAACAAACAGGCAGTAACATACCTGTAAGACTTGTTTAATGCTTACTGATAAATGCTAATATATATTGCTAGCAAATTCTCTGAAAGGAATCCAGACCTTGAATGGACTGTTTCCTGTAGAGACAGTCTGACTGGGATTTTCATTCATAGACCTTTGAGGTTATTCCAATATGTCTGAAAGTGCTATACACACCAGAGCTTTATTCTTCCCTCTCCTACACTGTGTATATCAGAAGTGACTTCCAGACACAAAGAATTCTCACCAAGGAAGTGTTGAGATGTTGGTATGAAAAAATGCTTTTTGTAAAAAGTCTTTTTTTTCCCCTCAGTTTTCACCTGTTTCATATTATTTTTAGTGGAAAATGCAGTTGTTTAAAAATGTTTCTGATTTTCATACTTATAGTAAAAGATTTTGAAATTACAATTTTGTCTATAAGCCAAAAAAATTTGTCTATAAGAAAAATCTGCTTAAGAAACTGAGCAATGTTGAGGATTCTTTCTCAAACTTTTGGCAAAGAAACTTGATCTATGAAAATACTGAATTATTTTCTTAATTCAATTGTCCTTTCAAATTCTCTCAAGTTCATAAGCTTGATGAACTTAAAAAAGTTTTAGTGGCATTATACAAATAGCATTGCAGTTTATGCATGTATTTTTGGATTTGCACGTGGCTCACCTCACACTTCACAACATCATAGCCATCCTCATTGTTCCCTCTGGCGATTTAGCAGCCTCCCAGAGGGTAGGAGAAGCAAGTGGACTTACAGCATTCGAGATTGCTTTCTTTTAAAGCAAACAGTGTTTGGCCCTTTTTTTTTTTGTGATGGTGTATAGACCAAGACTGGCATTATTACCATTGAAATGATTGTAAGATCTACCGGACAAATCTTCAGATGTTCCCAAGTCACTGGTGGGATTGGTTAGATGATTTCAGCATAACTTAAATTCTCTACTTGGCAACCGGTGTCCTGTGGATTTCACACAAGCTTTGTATCCATGTTATTTGAGAGCATTTTTGGGGCTGTCCATCAGGCTTTGATCCATGGTATGTAGGCCATTCATTCGAAGATCTTCGCCGAAATGCCACTTCACTCATGACAAGACAATTATTCTTCTTTGCTCTTAATGCTCTGGTCAAGGTCTTTCAGTGTGGCTTATAGCATAACAGATCAATTTTATTTTAGTGACTTTCATGCTAGTCACAGAACTGAGTAACTCAGACTGGAAGGGACCTTACTCCGTCACTTAGTCCAATCTCCTGCTCAATCCTGGATCAACACTATATTCAGATCTGATTGGTAAGGGCTTTGTTCAATTGGGGTTTGAAAACCTCCAACTACAGAGATTTTGCAGCTTCTCTGGACAACCTCTTCCACTGCTTGACTCTACTGACAAATACAGGTAACATACTCATCTAGCCAGGAAAGTGGCTTATTAATAAGCATGATCCATTTATAAGAGAAACTTTTGACTTGTGAATTCTGTACAATACCTTGTTGAGTCTCAGTTTCTGGGAAGACATTGGTATTTAAGGGGGATGTGGAGCAATTGGATTACAGCCTGGAGAGGAAATGGTTGAAAAGCATCTTGGAATTTGACCATTTGTTGGACTTTGCAGATATATGGGGAAGAGAAGCAGGGGACATGACTGAAGCTGGGACATAAAAGTGGCCATAACATTATGTGGTGTATCACCTTCTCCAGCTACCTTCTATGAAGTGCAATGAGTACTTAGTTAATGTTCATTTTGGAAAAGATCAGCTGACATTTAGCAAGTTTTCTCTTTTCTTTTGACTAGGAGGTTGGGATTTCCGTGGGCTGTTATTATCTGCTTGGGTTCAGGTCAGCTTCTGGTGAGGTTATCTCTGACATTCTTACACCCTGAGAACAACTATTTGTAACTCCTCTCCATCACAGTTACTTAAGGCAAGTGCAAATGTGCAGTCACTATTAACACATTATTTAATGAAGGTAAAACTGGTTATTCAAAAAAACATGGACATTTTATCCAGTCCTCAAGAAATCCCCTCATTTTTTGGAGTACTTGTGAACTGCAGCTCACCTTAAATCTTCTCTTTTGGAGAACGGTAGTGATTCTTCTACCTCAATGGATGTTGGTTCAGATGCTGTTCCATCATTTGGTCTTTCTTTGGAGTGACATGCATGAGAAGATGTAAACTGTTCCCTGTTAATGTAAAATCAAAATCTCCAAGCTACTTTGCTTGTGTTGGGCTTTTGGGCATGCAGTAATATATCTGACCATGGACTGCTGTTTCAGCAGCCAAGGCTATTGCTGTTTTAATTGAAGCTGCTCTTTGGTGGTACTTGCCCTTTCAGAGTACTGGAATACACTCCTGGTGATGACTGCTTGGACTCATCACTAAGGACTCTGAAATATAAGTCGGCCTTGCTGTCTATGTTCTTTAAAGTATAGCCAGCTGGGGAGGTCATTATAAAATATAAGGTAGAGTATATTGACAGTACTTGTCTTGTATTTCATGTGGACACTGCAAGTTCAGTCTAAGCTATGGAGGAATGTCTGAGTGTTACTGCTTTTTGGCTGCATTAGGAGTGTCTTGTCCTCAGCTTTGGAAAGACAGAAATATTGCTGCTGGGTATGCTGTCTTTTTGGCTAGGAGGGACTTATCTGGAGACTGTGAATCAGATTAATAATACTGGCATGATTTTTAATATCTCCTTGCACTTGGAAAGCCTACAGTTGACTACAGAGTTAAAAAGTGATTTCCAGCTATGTGCTTTGCATATGTAATTCCCCAATTTATCTCACAACAGCCTGGAGAAGTGTGACCCCAGAATGTGGCTTATAACTAATTTCCAGTACTCGTGGTCTTCCTGTTCAGTGACAATATTCGGTCTTTTTTTGTACTGGGTACCTGTTAAGGCACAGTGAAGCTTATGTGAGCATCTCCAACCTAAAAGTAGCCTGGTTATTTTCGGTCTTGTGAATCAATTTGTCCATCATTTATCAGGTTTTACAGTCATGAGTCCATTGGCATATCAGTAATATTTCAAGAACCTAAGAGTGTGTGATTTCCTAGTTCTGAAATCTAGCTTATTTTTTCTCCCCCTCACATCAAGAAAGGCTTAAAATATGTGTTTTTTCTTTCCCAGTGACTAAAGTGCTATGACCATTGTTGTTGTTCAATTATTTATTTCTACAGGTTTTGTTTATATATCTGCTTTTTCATTTTTTTGAGATTGGAGTGTCCTTTAATTATGAGAAAATTGATATGGGACCTGTTACTGCATGCTTTCCTGGGTTTTGGAGAGGGTAAGTTTGCAGCACTTTTTAATACTGTTACTTCAATACTGTGTTTGTTCAACATTCACTCCTAAGTATTAAGTCTGGTTTTGTCTTGCACCTACTTGGGGGAGGCTCTATAACCTCAGTGATTTCTCAGGGTTATTATTCTTGCCTGAATGAACAGAGCTTTAAAGACCTTTTCAAACAGTCACACTCATGAGTTTTACTATAATGGAATTTTTGCACCTTCTTTTCTCCCTTTCATGGAACTTCTTTCTGATGTGGGTTTTGTTGGGTTTTTTTTTAATCCTTTACAGCACCTGCGTCCTCTTCTGACAGAAAGTATATGCCCATTGATACCTCTTCTCCAGCCTGATCAAAGTCTACCTGCTTTTTCCTGGTAGGTCATGGCCCCTGACCTTTTTATCAATTGTGTTGCTGGATTTTAGGCTACCCTGGTTTATCACTAGCTCTTCTAAACCAAGGGGCTCAGAGCAAAACAGACTACATGGTTTATGCTCTTGGAGTCAGTGGGCCTGCTGGTGTGACTAAGTGCTCACCAACATGAGCCAGGGTCTCATGCCTGAGTCCTGAGCTGTGAAAAAATGAATACTTTTTGTCACTGATTTACTGAGGTCCCCTCAGAACGTATCCAAAAATAGCAATTTGCTTTTTTGCACAAAGCATCCTGTTATGCACTCATGATTAATTTATATACAATCACTGCCTGGTGTCTTTGTTGCTGCCTTCTAGCTACGGTTCTCTCATTGGGTACAGTATTTCTGCCAGTATTATTTCCACCTAGCCTCCTGTCAACTAGAGTAATAGATACAAATAAGCGATATTGCCCATATTGACAATCCTAAAAGAAAACTTGGCTTTTGTTTTCCCTCAGAATGCTTCTCTGCATGCAGAGGCCAGCTTTACGTGTTCAAACACATTTTACGAGGAAGGCAGTGGAGCACAGCATGGAGTGGAGGCAGTGGGGGAATTGTTCCCAGGTACCTGGGAAGTTGCACTTCACTCACTTGGCTGAGAATTACCTCCTTCACCACCCAGTGATTCACTAAGGCTCTGCTGTGATAATACACAGGCTTACAGCCTACAAAAGTCACTACTGGCATTGGCCCAAAGTAACCTCATGGGAAGGAGCAGTAGGAGTTTTGTGAATGGGAGCAGGCCTTTCTCTAAACAAATGGTTTTCTTCTCCAAGTGTCATATTCTCCCTATACTGTTTTTCTCTAAATATAATAAAAGGCTCCCTGTTGCTATGAGTAGCACCGCTCTGAATGGAAAGTGTTGTTAGTCTTGTTTATTTTGGCTACAACAGTTGTGCTCCATTGTATTATTGCTCTCCACGACTTGTGTATGTATTATTCCTTGACTCATTACGTGCAAGCACCAGGGGAGGTGCAGAGACCAAATGTGATCCACAGATGTTCACGATTCACCCAGTGCCTCCCCTCTGCTCTGCTGACAACCTGGGGAGCTGTCTGAGGAAAGTCACCCTGGTCCCTTGGGCCGCCACCATCCCTCCTGGCTGCAGGGCGACTGCACACAGTGCGGTTGTATGCAGATCAGAAGCGGCTGTCAGACATCTGGCAGGTCGCCAACACTCTGCTCAGTTAAGCAATATTTGGGACCTCTTGTATGTTGTTTATTGCAATTACTGCTGGGCAAGCCCTGCAGAGTTTGGTTTGTTTGAGCTACTACAATCAAAGCTGCAGGGTTCAGTTTTCAGAGGTTAGCGCTTGATCAACCGCTATATATTTACTTGGAGGTTCAAGATCTATTAAAAAGGAACCATTCTGCTTTTTTGTCTCCTGTAAGCTGTATCACATTTGGCAGGAATGAAAGTACAATAGCTTCTTTGTATGTAATATATTGCCTAAAAACCGGTATGTGATTGGAATGAGAGAGGTGCTGCCTGCAGTTACTGCCTGACTGGAGAGGGATGTATTTTCTCTGATGTAGAACAATTGTGTAAGCTAAAGAAATGATACAAATCAATTGACTTACTGCACATAAAAGTAAAGTTTGTACTCATGATTCTTTACTTGTGTGACATACAGCATCCTGGTAAAAGTTCTTTAAAAATCCTTCACACATGCTATTACCTATTGTGGATTTTTTTCTGTCTTCATTTTTTTGCCCCCACATATCTTATTTTATTCTGGATAGTGAAAGTCAAAATGAGCTTCATTTTTTACAAATAACCTTGTGGGAGGTCCTAGTGCTTGGATCTCACAAGACTGTACCCATTTGTTTCCTTTTTTTTGTTTTTTTTTATTCCACCTGTAAAACCAAGAAACAGTTGATTTTTAAAAGTTTAAAGCATCATTTCTCATGACATGCACATTCAACAGCATCTCCCAATAATCTTGACTAAGAAGATCTGAATGAGAGCCATACAGGTGAGGAAACCTCCTCCTTTGTAGTTTCACTTTGCATTTTCACACAGAATAGGGCACAGGATACTGGGACTAGGATAATAGATACAGTCACTTCCTCAGTATTTAGGGATTCTATTTATAAAGGAGACTTGCACTATGAAACACAACCAAATTACCTCACTCTGTCAAGAAGGGACCATTTACTTATGTTAAAACCCTACCGTTTGAAACACTACTATTTTCACTATTAATAAAAAACATGAATTATAAATATTTTTAAAGTTCTAGCACATGATTGATTGTGTCATTTCTTGAAAATTTCAGCAGCTGTAAGCTGTAGGTCACCAGTTTTGTCCCAGTAGACTTATAAAATCATGCAGTAGTTGAGCCATGACTGTCCTACTCCAAACTGAAACCACCTTTTCCTTTCATGCTGAGCACTAGAATTGTCTTTTTCAGCATGGGTCCCACCAAAACAATTTTTATCAACTACACCAATTCAGAAAACAGATGGTATGCATTTTGGCTAAATGTAGAACATATCTATTTAGCCTCATATACTAAGTTCATATTGCTGTGGGAAAATATTTAAATTGTAATAATTAGAAGTAGGGTCTTTTCTAAATAATGATGTTGAAGCAGGGTTCATAATATAATCCATTAATTAAGTTTTAACTTCTTTATTTCATTCACCTTTTATGTCCCTAGAACTTAATGTCTCAAGGGTACAAACTCTGAGCTGTATCTTTAATGTGCCTATCTATTGGGAAGTTTCTAGTCGTTTTTAAAGAGGGGAAGCAAAACAGTAAATTCATTTTATTGAAATAAGAAACATATCTTGTTAAACACATTTCTTTTACAGTTTGAATTATTTTGAGAACCCTAACATTTTATATAATGACACAAACTTTATGGCCACATCTTGATTACAATTCATTATTTCTGAGTTGATGAGACAGTAAAGTTTCTTTTCCCAATGTAGGTACTTGGGTTCCTCTTTCACTCTTGATATCTTCCTGGAAACTTTATTCACCTTTAAAATCCAACCAGTCATTTAGTTCTCAACTTTCTTATGGATTTGTTCCTAGACTAATTTGTGTCTGATCTGGTGCATGGGCTGAAGTAAAAAGCTATAGTACTTCTGTGACAGTAATATATGACCCAGATATGTTCTACTCAATATTTAAGACTTTCTAAATTTAATCAGTATCAGGTCCTTTGCATCACAGTGCATACTTTATGGTTGGGAGGTAGTAGCTTGCCCATGATAACATGGATTCGCAAGTTGTGGTTCTTACTGATTTCAGACTGCCAAACAAAACCAGGATAGCATGATCCATAGTCATAGTAAATATTCAGATTTGGATATTACTCTAACTGCAGATATAATTATCTCTGTCAATGTACAGGCTGTCTTGCAAGATATATATATAATTGGATAAGTCAGATTTTAATTTACTACAGCAGCATACCACTTTCCTAGAAACTTCCTCAAAATACCCTTTACTACTCAAACAGCACAACAGAATCTGTGAATTTGACTTGACTTTTCCTCAACAATTTAAAAGTCCTGGGATCATATTCTGCCTTCAGAAAGAAACCAGTTGAATAAAGCTGCGGTCAAACTCTCCATACTTTCATCTTGTTCTGAATAATGGCTTCCGAGGACAAGTCCTTCTTGGCAAGATAATATCATGTACTTAGCATTTTTATTAGAATCTTCCTGTTTTCTCCCTTCTTCTGAGAGTTCCAGAACTGAAATTTGTCACCACCATTCCTTGCGGTCTTTTGAAGAGTATCAACGGCTCGGTGATGACACGGGGAAACACAGCGTCATTCAGATTTGTCTCAAGTCTTTTTCCAATTAGTGAAACCAGACTGTGTGAAAGCTTCCTCTGTCAGCTTCATCAAAAGTAGTTTGCAAAACGGTAACAACAAAGTGCATTATCCCCATTAGCATCAGAAAAATAGGTCCACTGAAAATCACGAAACTGGGATAAGCATAAAGGCAGGCTTGTTTTTCCGAAGTCATGCACAGGGAAATCCCTAAGTCACAGTTGATGAGGTGTTTAATAGTGTCAGGCAATTAGCATTTGGTTCTTGTCACAGACGACACCGGAGACACGTCAATCCTACAGCCAGCTAAATTTGATCCACTTGTTGTCAAAGGTCTAGTCTCCTCCTTTTCAATCAGACATGGTTCAAGTGATTCCATTTTTGCTCTTTTAAAATCTTTACTTAGGGATTTTTCATTTCAGTCTGTTACTGATCACTTAGTAAGAATGGCATAGGATTAAAGAATTAGATCCACACAATACTGAAACATGTAGTGGCCCCTGGCTTTTGTGTAGCCACTTGTTCTGTCTAAAACGGTCTACAATGCAGCAGATGGGAGAAAGGAAACAGCCTTCACCTGATCTGCTCATCGCCCAGAAAACAATTGTTTTTACCCTTTGCTTATATAACCCCTGCTTTCCTGCCTCAGCCAGGGATCCTGACAAGGACAAGAGGGCAAATAAGATGCCAGTTGGTGGCCTCTTGACCCCCAGGGCTAATTGCACTGGGGTCAGAAACTCCATGATGTCTGGCCTCTCCCCCCAGCTTTGTGCAAGGAGCTTGTGGAAAACTCACAGGACAGGGAGAGAAGCAGAACCACCGACAAAGTTCTGCAAACCATCCCAACTCATGGGCAGCTGAGACCTGCACCCATACCAGGTTCGTAGCAAGACCAGGTTGCTCCACTGACATATACAGGAGCTTGTTCCACAAGACAGGGAGTAGCCCAAGCTCCTCCAAACAGCTGCTCCTTTTGCCCAACAATGCTGAGACAATGCTGAGGAGGAGTCAAAGCCCTCAGGTCTGCCCAACATCAGTCACACAATGTGCCCAGGAAGGAATGAAGGTCTGCAGCCCTGAAGCTGATGACACCAGATTGGTCCTTTGCTTGTCAATTTCTGTCCTCTCACCCTCCTGACAGGAGCTTAGAGTTTCTCTCCACAGGCACCATACTCACAGACACAGAGAGAAGTGGGGTCCTTGGGAAGCAGTCAAAAAAGGTGGCTGGTATGTTTTGGGAGAAGTGGTGGGAGGCAGATGGCTGAGCTGCTCAAGCAGTAGCAGGAGCTCAGCCTCAAATCAACACATAGAGTTTGCTGTTACAATAGCAGAGTTCCTGCTTGCAGAGGCATTTCTTCTGGAGGCAAGAGAGTAGTCAGTACTCATCATATGAAGAGATGCTGAATGCAACCTCGTCTAATAAAACCAGTCAGCCAGAAGCATTGGAAGGGTACATTAATCTAACACTGAAGAGGACAAACAGCGAACTCTAAAGGAACTGCTGTAATACTAAATATAAAAAATACACACAAAATAGCTATATATGTATGTGTGTGTGTTGGTTAATTCCAGTCTCCTCCTCAAAACCAACCAAAGAAAACCAACTGAGTAAACTTTTAACTAGGTAGGAACTGTTACAAAGAAACGTGAATACCACAAAACAGACCGTGTCAAAGATGGTTCAGTTTTCTGTTTGAAAGTGAGACTTCATTCTACACTGTAAATGATTCCAGTGGCAGTTTTAGATTAATACAATGACTGAATAAGGTTATATAGACATGCACGTCTAGACTAAGCATTGTTAGAGACCAGATTGTTTGTTGTCCTGGTTTGGGTTAGAACGGAACTAATTCTGTTCAGTGATTTTCATTTTTAGTTAAAACTCCTCTGAGAAGGTGCACTTTCTGAAACTAGCAGCATGTTTTCATAGACACTGCCAGCTTCTAGCAGTGATAAGGCCTAATGTTTAGATTTACTACCAGGGATTGGTATGCAGAGCAAGGTCACTGCTAAATCTTGTGTCTCATGTTGGGTGGTGCAGGGTAAAGGCCGCACCTTCAGGGAGGAGCAGACAGGATAGGTGACCCTGAACTGACCAACTAAAGTATTCCATCCCATATATGTCATATTTGACATATAAACTGGGGGTCAGTTCCCCCTTGCTAGATTATTATTCAGATGATTATTCTGATGATTTTCTCCCTTGTGACATTATTCTTCTTTTTGGCTCCTTTTCTCCTGTCCTTTGCTGATCCCTAAGTTCCTGCATCCAGTACCAGGATCCAGCCCCTGAGCCGGACTCATCTGCTGCTGAGGCCTACTGCCACAGTATCAGTGGTGACGTAGCTACCATCAAGGGGGGTTTGGGTTCGGTATTGGGTTTTGTGCATATTTGTATATATTTCATTTACCATTATTATTATTATTAAAGTAGTTTAGGTTTATTTTCCAATCCACAAGTCTCTCTGTCTCTCTCTTATCCCTTTTCCTGTGGCAAGGAAGAGGGGATAGCAGGGAACATGTGTCATTGAGTTGATGGTCTGCAGTGTACAAATTATGAGGAAGATATGGGCTTCCATGAGCTATAGCTCACATATGTGCTATGCATATATAAACAAATAACAATAACATGTATATATGGGATGCACAAATCTAGCACATTTCTTTGATACCAGGAAATATCTGAGATGGTCATGATCAACCCTGAATCTTAGTATATTTTTCAATTTTTCATTAGTTCCAAAGCGAAAAGGAGCTCTACATAGAAAAATGCAGTAAAGACATTCCCGAATCTTATCTTCAGAGAGTGGGATACCAGTACAGAAGCAAAACTGGACTCTGCTCTTGGCTTTCACAGTAATTTACTGTCCCCACATCTTTTTGTCCCTGTTTTCTTCCACAGCCTTTTTGTTACCTGTAAAATACAAATTTTCTCCAGCAGAGGTTCTGTGTTGCCACCATATTGTACAATTTGTGGTGATCTTGTTGGCATTTCATTATATAAACAGAGTAATTTGACACAAGGTAGTTCAGCAGGCTGTCTACTCACAAAATCCTGTGTGGTTCACACAGGTAGAAGCTTGATTAATGAGAGAAAAATTTAAGATAAGATTTCTTCTTAGGAAAAAAATAAAATTATCACCTAGACTCCAATCCCCTCATAGAAAAGATTCGCACCTGTAGCAAAGGAGATCTGACTGGTTTGGGAAAAGGTTGTTCTGCGTCAGGAAACACAGAGGCAACTTCATGAAAGCATCAGAACCAAGGGCATGTTACAGACAGAGAAAGTGACAGAGGAGTGTAAAGAGAAAAGGACCTCAGCTGCAAGGATTTCAGGAGCTTGTCAACCCCTTGCATCAGTTGGGGAAGCTGCTGCCACTCTTGGAACACAGGAACGTACCTGGTGCTGTGTAAATTATGTCAGCTTAAATCTGCTGCCCCCAGAGCAGCCCAGCAGCAAAAGGGTACAGGGACAGCATGCAAAAAAAATTTTGTCAGCTGTGCAATATGCTGCTTAGAAGATGGGTCTTACTATCCAAGCACCTGCAATATTCAAAAAATAATCTAGGGAAGCAATAAGTTTAAAATATCCCCCAAAAGTCTAGAGTTTAACATCTATATGGTCTAGTTCTCCTCTTTTACTGCTTCCTGTGAGGCTGCAGTGAAGCTCTTGGAGTTACTTCCAAGCACAGTCTGCATCAGGTAGACAGTAAATACAAAGCAACATAAAAGACAAAGCCATTACATAGTTGAAAATGCCCCTGAACTTACTCTCCAAGCACACAAAGACACCTGTTTTCTCACTTGCATCATTGCACTTGTATTGTGGAAAGACTTTGAACTTGTGTAAAGTCTGATCCTGAAATCCTACACGGGAAGCTCAACTGCTCAGCCCTGTCCAATGCTGCATCTCCACAGAGAATGTCATCTGGAAACCTCTTACAAAATGTTGGAGCACACCCTGCTTCTTCTGGTGGAAAAGGGATAATGTGTCTCAGGCCAGCTTTTAGTTTCAGTTGCTCCTGTCCACTGAGATGGGTTTGAAGCATAAGCTTCTTCTGAGGAGGGGCAAAAATAACACTTCTCAGGAAAAATAAGATTTCTTTGCCTAGGAGCTCTGGTCCCTATTAGGCACTATTTTAGGAATTGGGTTAAATCTCTTTTTAATATTGCCTTCCTCCTTTACATATGCAGCTGACTGAAGCCATAAGAGTTGCTCTGCAACATGGGCATGAGTCCAGGTTCAATACAGCCTATGGTCTGAGCCCTGAGGTCCAGAAGGCATCCTCAGGCATTGGGACAGCAAATATGAAGTCTAAAGCCTTTCCGCAGCTGATGCTTGGGTCCTGAGCACCTGCACCATGGCCTGGTTGGTACACTGGATCCAACTATGGCATTCATACATATTAATCAATGACCTAGATGAAAGGATGGAGTGGGTGGTACAAAACTGAGAGGAGCAGTTGACACACCAGAAGGCTGTGTTGCCATCCAGCAAGTCCTGGACGGGCTGGAGAGTTGGGCGGAGAGGAGCCTAGTGAAGTTCAACAAGGGCAAGCATAGAGTCCTGCACCTGTGGAGGAATAACCCAATGCACCAGTACAGGTTAGGGGTTGACCTGCTGGAAAGCAGCTCCATGGTTAAGGACCTGGAAGTCCTAGTGAGCAACAAGTTAAAGATGAGCCTGCAGAGTGTTCTTGTAGCCAAGAAGTCCACTGGTATTCTGGGATGCACTAAGACATGTGTGGCAAGCAGGCTGAGGGAGGTTCTCCTCCCCCTCTATTATGTCCTAGTGAAGCCATATCTGGAGTACTGTGTTCATTTCTGGGCTCCACAGTTCAAGAGAGACAGAGAACTACTGCAGAGAGTCCAATGGAGGTCTACAGAAATGATTAGGGAACTGGATCATTCCTCTTATGAGGAAAAGCAGAGAGAGAGCTGGAGACCTGTTTAGCTGGACAGGAGAAGACTGAGAGGAGATCTTACCAATGCTTATAAATATCTAAAAGGCAGGTGTCAAGAGAATGGGGTCAGTGTCTTTTCAGTGGTGCCCAGTGATAAGGACAAGTGGTAATGGGCACAAACTGGAGCACAGGAAGTTCAACCTAAACATCAGAAAATCTTCTTTCTTTTGTGAGTGACAGAGCACTGTAACAGGCTGCCCAGAGAGGTTGTGGGGTCTCCTCTGGAGACTTTAGAAACCCACCTGGATGCATTCCTGTGCAACCTAAGCAAACTTGTCATAGCAAGGACGTTGCACCAGATGATCCCCAGAGGTCCCTTCCCACACCTACCATTCTGTCATTTACAAGCAGATCTTCACATTTTGTATGAGCAAGGTTACCTGCATGGTGTCTAATTCCATGCACAACTCCCTGCAGGGCTCACCAGGGGCAGAAGCTCAGGTGGCCAGGATGTACTGCTGCAGGGTCAGACCTGTGAAGCAGAGGCTGCCGAGTTGCAAGGCATCAGAAAGGGGGCCAGAGCTCATCCCATGTGCAGGTTCCTGGGCAATGCTGACCATGCAGGATGGCTCTGCAACCACTGGAGGACAATTTCTTACATCTGTGTAACCCTGTGAAATACATTGGAGCTTATATAGGTGTAACTGAGGCACAGTTCGGTGCTCATGATCTTTATTACTGATGATGACGGTGATGATGATGTGTGAGAAGGAAATAACGCAAGCTTGACCTTTACATCCCAGGGGTAATTTGCAGAGCTGGCAGATATAAAACCCCCCAGCTTTTCACTTGCGAACTGAGCAAATTTGTTCTGGGAATCATTAAGACATAATGCCATTTTGAAGCCAGTTTTTGGAGTAGAATTGCACATTCGATTATCCAAATCCTTCTGTCATCCCCACACAATTCTGCAACAGGGCTGGGACTGAAAGAAGTCAATTGTACTACAGAAATTACAGCAGTCAGTGTAAATAAAGAAAAGTATCTGCTATTTGGTGCTTTCCATTCATAATGTGATTCCGCTCTGTTAAAATTCATTAGGTGACCTAGATCCTGAGAACCCATTCCTGCAAATTGCTGAATGCTTCCTGGGAAGTGCTGCAAGCCTTTGACTCTATGTAATGGGACTTGAAAGAGGTCAGCCCTGGCCAACAACTGTCCCTTATGTCTCTTCAAAATGCCATGAGTCTGTTCTCTTCCTCAAGGTGATGTAGCAACAGTCCTAAGGATTCTAAAGGAAAAGTGAAAATACCAGACTTGAAGTTAAAAACGGATGAATTCATGACCTCTTGCACAAGCCCAGAGTTAGCTCATGCTCCAAGTAAGTGCTGGACACAAATTGGCAAAGGACTGCAATCCTATCCAGGTGTAACAACTTAGGGTCCAGTCTCAAAGCTTTTACTGATGTGCTTAATCTTAGCACATTTTAACTGTCCAAGCTTTTTCCATCCACATCTACTTACTTTCTTTCCAGACGAAGACCTAACAGCAGACAGGAGAAGGTCACAACTCATCCAAATACATCATTCAAATTGGAATTCCATATGTGTTTTTTGCACATGAACTCTTAAAAACACTGAAGGACTCTGATGTGCTTGGAGTGGAAGCTCTCCATTCTTGTAGTAACTCTAATTCATTAGGGCTCTGCAGACACATCTGCTCAGAAGGGAAAATCATGTGACATTTTAATTTAACAAGGTTATTGTACTCAGTCTGTACTCAGTCTAAAATTATATGGAGGCTAAAAGCCTGGGCTGATGTCAAAAAATGCGAAAGTAAGGTTGTAACAGCAATCTGCCATTTAGCTGCTATTCTCTGTGTTTTGGAGTCTCTGTTTAAAAGAAAATGTAAATAATACTTTCAACATTTAAATAATGAAAACAGGAACTGAAAGTTGTACATGTGTGGCTGAGCAAATTTCCTTTAAGGTGTAAAGGCAGTGTGGGGTGCATATGACTGTAGCTCGTGCTGCCTGCATGCCCCTTCTGCCTTCTTCTCCCACACAGCTGAGAAACAAAGACTGTACAGCCTTAGTGTCCTATTCACCATGTACAGCACAATACTTTGACTCTGTTGTTTTTATGCAGGACCTTGCCTGGGTTACTTTAGCTTTGATCTTTAACTATAATCCATTTTCAGAAGATTTGTGTGTGTGTCATTCTTCAAGTTCACAAGCAGTTCTGCTGGACTCTCCACATGCTGAATCATAACTTTCTTGTGAACTCAGAGATGACATCTACCAGCAACCACGTACCTGGAGGGTGCCACTTGTTCTACTGGTATGGTTTGATATAGAAGAATAACGCTCTGTGAAGAAACTAACTACAGTCAGCCTATGGAAGAAGTTCAAGATTAATATTTCAGCTGGTTTTGCTGCAGCCATGTTCAGAAAACCACTTACTATGGTAAAAGTGGTGCTTCTTTTTCTTTACTGTTCCCTTAAGTGAAAAACGCTGAATAAATCATTCCCCAATTTTAAAGCTAATTGCAATGACTGAGAATAGACAGTTTCAGTCCAAAAGAGATTTTTTTAGAAGGTTTCAAGACTGTGGAACAACAGAGTTATGATGGAAAATGTTTATGAATCTCAGCTGAAGATTGCTATAATGCTTTGTGAGGCATTATACTGTGAAAGATCAAAGAGCAATACAGAGCTGAAAATATATTACTGTCCTTTAAAATGGGCTTGTAAGACTTAAACTTGAACATTTAACTTTGGTCTTTGGAAAAAAAAAGAAGAAAAAAGGCAACACAAAATATAATTAAGATAATAAATGAAAGGCCTTTCTTTTCATCATTTCTATAACTACCTTAAATATCTGCTGGGAATGATTATATCAGCACAGGCTGGACTATATTAAAATAATGAAGAGTGAAGTTTTCACTGTGTTCCCATTTAATCATCACCTCACAACTTTACATTTTAATGGCTGACCTTAGGATATCCTCTTCCACTATCACATTAAGAATGTTGAAAGGAAACAGGAAAGGCCACAAGGGCTGTAGTTTCCTCAGAAGAACAGTGGCTATCAGCCTAATGGATTCTGAATTTCTCAGACAAAGAGCAGCAGCAACTCAGCCCACAGTCAGAGTTATCAAATGTTCACACAATACAAGCCTTTCCTCTAATTAACAGAGTTGCCTTCAATGAGGGCAGTACCTTTTTTTTTTTGCATTATGTTGCTGGAAGAAAAAAAATCCGCTGCATGGTGGGATCTAGTCTATAAATAGCCTGATTAAATGCAGAAGACAAAACAAAATCCATTTAGTTGCTTTAAAAAAACCCAACAAACCAACGGTAAAAAAATAAGAAAGAAGACCTGGAGAAACATCAGGAACTACCTTTGACTTGCTGCATTGCCTCCATTGTTCAAAGCCTAGATTTTAATAAACTCCTGAAGTCATTAGGCAAGTACTTGGCAAGTTTCTGGATGTTATTTCTGTAGAGAGAATCTGAACACTGCTGACTCCAGCACAGGTGATAGGGCAAGGAGTGGCTGGTTTTCTGCAATGAAATTTGTAACATTTCCAGAGCAGCGGGGGGAAGGAGTTACAATGGGTGAAACCAGGAGCGGAATTAATAAACAGCATCCTTTCAGCAAACAAGACTGATGTTGAAACTACATGTAGAGGCTGAACAGTAAGAGGAGGAGGACTCTCTATCATCATGTACATCATACAGGGCCAAATGGCTGTGAAATCTCAAATATTGTCTTAAAGCAGTTCCAAATGTGAGAACTGTGTTTGTTTCATGCAAAGCTAGATGGATCCTACTATCTAATATTACCTACATGAAATCAGTTTAATGTGGTTTCTCAATGAGAAATAGATGAGGATTCATTGTGGTAAAAAAATTTAAGGAGAAATTTCACTTTCAACAGCCGCTGAGTTTGGCTGCTTATGGAGAGTGCTTCGTAAATGAAGCTGGATAGCTGTGAATTTTTGCAGACAGGAGGAGCTACAGTGTGGACTATGGAACACGGTACTCAAGCCCTGTCATTTTGAAATTGACTTTTCTTCGGTAATATCAGGATGTTTGTACTACATTCATGGAACTCCCTCTGGTGTATAAATTCACACATTAAATTTCTTGCCTTATTCTTTACCAAAGAGCCTGTGTAGCCTGGTGCATGGAGGAGTTGTTTTCATGACAGTGCAGAATATGTGAAGTGTGTTTCTATTACAAACGGAAAGAACAACCCTGGGTCAGATCACAGCTATGTTAGGGCTGGGAACCAGGAAAACATCTGCATGACGTGTGTCCATTAGTCTAAAGTAGCAAGGGTCACTTCAGGGTTGATTCTGTGGCCCCACAAAGAAAATTCCAAGCATCCCTAGCCTCTCTCCGCTAAACAAGACACTTCTCTGAAAGAGCTAATAAAATTTAGTCTTGAAATCAGGGTACTGAGGAAAGAAATGTTTTTTTCTTTATTTCTGTCTTTTACAACTATCTTCTCTTAACAAAGTTTTACCCTTTGTTCATCCTATATTCAGTTTCATATTAAATAAAAGGAAAAAAAAAACATAAAAATCTCAACCTTTTTCATGGGCAGCCATTAACCATTCATCCCATGGAAAGAAAAGACAAATGTGTTGTGGGTGAATTTTGAAAAACACATGGCCTTGCAATAGAAGTCTTTGTTGTGATAGGGAAAAGATATGGATAGATGGGCAGCTTATTTTTGGTATTCCTTGATAGGCAGGTGGCTTAAGCTGATTGTTCTCTCTTTTCTTTTCTTTTTTTTCTTTTTCTTTTCTTTTCTTTTCTTTTCTTTTCTTTTCTTTTCTTTTCTTTTCTTTTCTTTTCTTTTCTTTTCTTTTCTTTTCTT